>ML779260.1:743016-781253 GCA_009831015.1 Picea engelmannii
CACAAGATCAAGTATGTCTTCATCATCAAGCCAAATTTTTCTAAATACACCGAGATGGACGAAGTTTACCACCGGTTATTGAAAATTACCATCCCAAGCACACATAGATGGGATGAGCTGTGCGATTTGATTGAGTAAAGGAAAAGCATCATCTATCTCAACATCCATCTCAGCATCCAGCTTAGTGTACAACACGGTTGAGGTCATCTGAATGACTCAACAATGGTCTTCCCCGAAACCAGCATGAGATATTCAACACATCATCATCAGTTACTACATTTCCGCATCTTGTTATATTAGTTAGTTAGACTTGGACTCTTTCACGTCTTGATCATTAATGACAGGTTCGTTGTAACTTTTATTATAAATATCTCTCACTTAGAGTAGGAAGGGTTGTTGATCTTTACGCTCGAGCAAGCTCTAGTTGTTGTAATTTGTATCAAGAAGTTATTCCAGTAATACAAAGAGAAGTTTCACAGGATTCCTGCGTGTCAAATTGTTGGTGAAGTTCCCTCTGTCTGCATACACGTTTTTTTTCTTTCTCAGTTATCATATTGTCTTTCAAAAATCTAATCTTTAAAAGAAGTTAAAGTTGCAGAATTTAACATTGTGGACTATGTTCTTAATCTTTTACAGATTTAAATGTTTTTCCTCTGATGTTATAACAAATAAATTCTTAAATGCTTTTTTGTTTTAACTGATATCTCACCTTTTCAGCAATACACCATTTTTATTTCTAAAGAATCCATCATTAGCACTATCTTGCCCTGTGAAACGAATCTTGTAAAGTTGTCTTTAACTTCTATCTTTAAAAAACATACCCCATAGCCCAATGGAAGCGTAATTGATATTCAACCACTTCTTTCAAAAACAAATACAAACAACTCGCTTATATTCTTTCTAACTAGCCTAAAATCTTTGAACACTTAAACAAACCTAGAATTCATAGAGAGATCCCTCTCTGAAAATGGTAGGGCTAGCTTCCAGTTTTGAAGCGGTTGGTTAAGGTTACCTCTGATAATTTTCTTCTTGCCTCATAAAAACCTATGGGAATTTACAGAGTGATAACATCTACAACTTTGGAACGCGAAATCACTAGAAGCCATTGGCAATGTGCTCGATCATTTTATAAAATTTGACGAAATGTCTTTTTCTGCACCTGAAATTCATTTGGGTAAGGTGTTAGTCGAAGTTGATATACACTTGGGTTTATTGGAGTTCTTGGAGATAACTTGGCGAGGACACACCTTGAACCAAAAACTTGACTATATGGGTATCCCTTTTCCACGCATATTTTGTCGAAGGTCTGGCCATTTGGGAAGGGATTGTCAGGGTTTTATGGAGGTTGATGAGTCAGAAGACTCATTGCTCAGGAAGTCGACCAGATTTGATTCTCCATGCGTAGATTCCTACGATCTAGACTCATAATTTACAACAACAAAGGTGGCAAAAAAATTAGACATTAAGGACACTGTCACGGGTAAGTTAAAAGCTCTCTGCCCATCCCTCTTTTTTTCGCTTTCGGATTGGGAACATGATACTCTTGATTCTTCCACTCCTTTGGATGTTGGTACTATGAAATTGTATCATGCTGACACATAGACGGTTCGGGAGGGATTAAATACACCATAGTCTGTTTTATTAAATCCTGTTGCGGGGGGAACCCTGGTAACACTATGGTTGAGTTTCTGAATCCTAGGGGTGTCAGGGATACACTTGGTGACCCTGTGGGGGAAATATGTCCCTGCTAGAACTTTAGAAAGGGTGGATGAGGATTCTTTGGGGGATAGGGTTACGACCAGTGAGACGGAAGGGGACTGTAATTTCCTTTTGGGTTTTAGGGAACCAGAACTAGGAGAAAGCTCCATTGGTGATGTTCTGGATTCCCTAATTCCAACTTACAAAGAGGTACTTAACCCTATTCCCATCCCTACCTATCAGGGGAGGGAAGTAATACAAAGATTGGGATCCACAAGAACTTCTAGACACTTGGAGAAGACCGAGAAGGATTTAAAAAATGATTATACTTGGTCAAAGGGTTTGGGTTATGAGATCTCTCCCATAAAAACTCGAACTGCACGTAAAGACGTTGTTACCCTCCCTATAGTTACAGACCTGCATCTTTCCAATATTACTGACAATGGGGCTCTTGGAGGCATGAAAGCCCTAACTAGGGATAAATTGTGATCTTGTTCTTCTTAAATATAGTAGGGGTGGGGGGGACCCTAAAATCAGCCTCCATGCGCAGACTTTTGTATATGACAAATCCTGATATATTTTTTCTTCAAGAAACACTAGTGGATGAAAAGAAGGCTAGGTTTTTTATGCATTTGTTCTGTCCAAATTGGTTAACTTGTGTTGTAAGCTCGATTGGAAAGTATGGAGGAATTTTGGTGACTTGGGATCCTAATAAAATTTATTTAGATCCTTACCTTATCTGTGGTGGTATTTTTCTAACATGTACTTGTTTGGAGAATAACAAGCCACTATCTTTGCTAAACGTTTATGTTCCTTGTAACGAGAGAAAGACATTTTGGGAAAAGGTGGAATTTAGAGGTATGTTGTCTCATAAAAACCTGATTGTTGCAGGGGATTTAAACTTTACAATTAGTGCAATTGAGGTATGGGAGCTTCGGCACAACTGGAACAGTTGGCATGTTTTTTCAAAGAACTATTTCAGGATAATCATCTGGTGGATATTTTACTTGATGTATTAGTCCCAACATGGCGGAATGGAAGAATAGGGATTGATAGTATTATTAAAAGGATGGATCTTATATTTACGATCCAGTGGATATCGGTGGCCACCCACCTTTTCCAACTGCTCAAAACAATTTTCTAGCAATTTTGGTAATTTACTATTTTTAACAGTTTTTAACTTTTGGGGCCATTTTCAGGGCCTAAATGAAGGTTTTTCAGGATCATGCTTCTTAATGATAGCCAAAGGCTCTGATTGAGTCTCCATGATAAATATCCTCGACGATACCTTTCCAATGAGCTATCGTGCGCCCAAAATAGAGATCGTATGCCAAAGTTACGCCCCCGGGAAGTTGATACACCAAACTACCCAAAACAGGGTCCACAAAACTATTGGCTTTTCATCTTCCGGGGTTAGGGTTTTGGATTTTATTTATGATAAAAAGGCCTTTGGAGCCTCATTGTAAAATAATATTCTTGTAAATGCGAGTATCCATCACATCTCTTCTCAGAGATAACCTACCACTATTCTAACGAGTCTTTCACTATGTATTTTTACAGTCTTTGTACATTTCCACTCATTAATAGAAAATTGTGTATAACTGTATCTCTATGTTTATGGTTGCATATCTGATACATTTATGTTATATTATTGGATATCCATGATATCTCTGTACATTTATTTATTATATCTCCGCTCTCATTTCATGCCGAAAATAATATGGATCAGTGGTATCAGAGTAGGTTTCTCTTGATCGTATGTCCCCGACGAGGTCCGAGTATAGAAAGTTGGGTCTCGAGCTTGTCTCTCTTGAAGACAATCTCTCTCGCACATCCAAGAAACCCTCCATGGCGGAAGAAAAGAAAAATGACAGAGAAAATGATTATATTAATATGTCGCTTGAGCAAGCTCTCACGCGACAGAGGGACGAAATGATGGAGAATTTTGCCCACATCCTTAAACGTTTGTCGATAACAACAGGTGTGTCTTCATCAAGTGGCCACTTTGGAAGTACCTCTCCTTTCAAGGTACAAGTTAATTTTGATATTACTGTATTTGAAAGACAGATAGATGCAGATGCCTTAGAAAAATGGTTAAATCTGCTAGAAGGTTATTTCTTTGTTCATAATTTCTCTGATAGGGAAAAGATCACCTTCGCACTCCTTAAGGCTCTCCCCCATGTCAAACATTGGTGGGAAAATTACTGGGAGCAAAGTTCCACAGAGGATTCTAGAATATATGGGGTTGAGCCCACTTGGGATTTTTTTGTGGATGCAGTAAGAAACAATATTACCTTATTGGCAACTATGAGGACTAGTACATGAGATGGACCACACTGCGGCAAGAGAGGGGCCAAGTAGTTCCGGAGTTCACCAATACATTCCATATCTTATGCACCAAGATGGGTATCAAATACTCTGAACTACATTTGGTTTTGAAATACCGTGGGGCTCTACACAGATACATCCAAACTGAAATGGATTTTCTGGACATCTCATCACTCGGTGCTGCTTATCGATATGTTGTTAAAATCGAGAAGAAATTTAAGTACTAGAACAAATGGGAGTTTGGGTCTGCAAATTCGCAACAACCAAAGTATAATAAAGACAAACCTAACAAATAGTCTCCCGAAAACTAGTCCAAGCCATAGTAAAAGAAGGGTCACGAAAAGACGAATAAAGACATCGGAAAATTGTGTGATTTCCACAAAATCCCCTGGCACAACACCGATGAATGTCTCTCAAAACAGTCATTGGTGGCCGAGATCAAAGACAAGGATCCGAACCCTGATTCAGAAAATATTGATAGAAGACATATCATCAACGCAGACCCCACTGCTATTACCGTGACCACAACAATTCAACCAGAATAACCCACAGATCCTAAAGATGGGGAGCTCCTTTTTCATTCACGGATGTGGGTGAAGAGGACCCCACTGCAATTTATTGTTGATAGAAGAATCTAGAAGAACCTTATCTTAGAAGAGGTCGTCAAATAGTTGGGATTGTCGACAACACCACACCCACAACCATACAACATTGAGTGGCTTCTCTAGGGACGAGATCTTCATGTCAGCCAATAGTTTCAATTGTCATACGAAATCCAACCCTTCAAGGATGAGGTATTATGTGATGTTGCCCCACTGGATGTCTTTGATGTTCTCTTGGGCCAACCATATATGTGAAAGCGCCATGCTATCTATGAGTCTCGACCCCATAGTGTCATTGTTACTATGGGGGGTCATCTCTATAGGATACCATAGGTAGTTCCAACTACTGTCCCACCTAAACAATGCCCCAAGGTAGTATCTCATACTAAAATATTCAACTTCTTCACAATCTATTCAAAATGTGAACAGAAGGATATTGCAACCACTACAGCCTCGACCCAAGCACCTTCTATCCAACAGAAGCAGGTTGACAAGATTGCAACAAAGTGTAAAGATTCATTCTGCACACAGGCATCTCATGTAGCTAGACTAGTTAAAAAGTTCCAACCCTTCTAGCCATAGGTTCGTGACAACCTTCAACAAGCTAAGCAACACAACTTCTCCAACAAGGCAAGCAGGTCATCAAGACGCAGATTCAACAAACGTTTTTCCCTCTCCCCTGGGCACTCAACGCAATGGATACCATTGCTTACTAAGGAGGGAGGATTGATCTAGGTGGATATCGGTGGCCACCCACCTTTTCCAGCTAGCTCAAAACAGTTTTCTAGCAATTTTGGTAATTAACTATTTTTAGTAGTTTTTAACTTCTAGGGCCATTTTGAGGGCCTAAATGAAGGTTTTTTGGGATAGAGCTTCTCAATTATAACCGAAGGCTTTGATTTATCCCCCAAAATGAATATCCTTGATGATACCTTTCCAACGAGATATCGTGTTCCCAAAACAGAGATCATATTCCAAAGTTACGCCCCTGAGAAGTTGATACACCAAACTACCCAAAACGAGGTCCACAAAACTATTGGCTTTTCATCTTCCGGGGTTAGGGTTTTGAATTTTATTTATGATAAAAAGTCCTTTGGAGCCTCATTGTAAAATCATCTTCTTGCAAATGTGAGCCATCACATCTCTTCTCAAAGATAAGCTACCACCATTCTAGTGAGTCTTTCACTCTGTATTTTTACAGCCTTTGTACATTTTTGTTCATTAATAGAAAATTGTGTATTACTATATCTCTGTGTTTATGGTTGCATCTCTGATACAATTCTATTATATTGTTGGATATCCACGATATTTAAATACATTTATTTATTATATATCTTCTCTCATTTCGTGCCGAAAATAATCTGGATCAGTGGTATCAGAGCAGGATGCTCTTGATCGTTTTTCAGTGCATGTCCCCGACGAGGTCCGAGTATAACAAGTTGGGTCTCGAGCTTGTCTCTCTTGAAGAAAATCACTCTCACATGTCCAAGAAACCCTCCATGGTGGAAGAAAATAAAAAAGACAGAGCAGACAATTATATTAATCTGTTGCTTGAGCAAGCTCTCATGCGACAAAGGAACGAAATGATGGATAATTTCACCCACATCCTTCAAGGTCTGTCGATAACAATAGGCACACCTTCATCAAACGACCACTTTGGAAGTACCTCTCCTTTCAAGGTAAACGTTAATTTTTATATTCCCATATTTGAAGAACAGATAAATGCAAATGCCTTAGAAAAATGGTTAAATATGCTAGAAGGTTATTTATCTATTCATAATTTCTTCAACAGGGAAAAGATCACCTTCACACTCCTTAAGGATCTCCCCCATGTCAAAAATTGGTGGGAAAATTACTGGGAGAAAAGTTCTACATAGGATTCTGGAATATATGGGGCCGAGCCCACTTGGGGATTTTTTATGGATGCGGTAAAGGAATTGTATTACCCTATTGGCAACTATGAGGACCAGTACATGAGATGGACTACACTGTGGCAAGAGAAGCAGCCCCGAATTTCACCAATACCTTCCATACCTTGCACACCAAGATGGGTATCAAAGACTCTGAATGACATTTGGTTCTGAAATATCATGGGGCTCTACACAGATACATCCAAAGTGAAATGGATTTTTGGACATCTCATCCCTCGGTGTTGCTTATCGATATGTTGTTAAAATAGAGCAAAAATTTAAGCACCAGAACAAACAGGAGTTCAGGTCTGCAAATCCGCAACAACCAAAGTATGATAAATACGACCCTAACAAACAGTCTCCCGAAAACCAGTCCAAGCCACAGGAAAAGAAGGGTCACGGAAAGACGAAGAAAGACACCAGAAAATGGTGTGATTTCCACAAAATCCCTTGACACAACACCGATGAATGTCGCTCAAAATAGTCATTGGTGGCCAAGATAAAATACAAGGAGCCGAATCTTGATTCATAATCTGATTCAAAAAATATTGATAGAAGACAGATCATCGACGTAGACCCCACTACTATTGTCGCGACCATAACAATTCAACTAGAAGAACCCACATATGCTGAATATGGGGAGCACCTTTTTCATTCACAAATGTGGGTGAAGGGGACCCCGCTGCATTTTATTGTTGATAGTGGAAGCCAGAAGAACCTCATCTCAACAGAGGTCGTCAAACAGTTGGGATTGTCGACAACACCACACCCACAACCATACAACATTGGGTGGCTTCGTCAGGGACGAGATCTTCATGTCAGCCAACAGTGTCGATTTTCATATGACATCAAGCCCTTCAAGAATGAGGTATTATGTGATGTTGCCCCACTGGATGTCTGTGATGTTCTCTTGGTCCAACCATATATGTGGAAGCACCATGCTATCAATGAGTCTCGACCCCGTAGTGACATTGTTACTCGGGGGGGTCATCTCTACATGATACCAGAGGTATTTCCAACTACTGTCCCACCTAAACAATGCTGCAAGGTAGTATCTCATACTACAAAATTCAGCTTCTTCACAATCTGTTCAAAAGGTGAACAAAAGGGTACTACAACCACTACAGCCTCGACCCAAGCAGCTTCTATCCAACATAAGCAGGTCGACAAGATTGCAACAAAGTGTAAAGATTCATTCTGCACACATGCATCTCATGTAGCCAAACTGGTTAAAAAGTTGCAACCCTTCCAACCACAGGTTTGTGACAACCTTCAACAAGCTAAGCAACGCAACTTCTCCAACAAGGCAAGCAGGTCATCAAGATGCAGATTCATCAAACAATTTTCCCTCTCCCCTGGGCACTCAATGAAATGGAGACCATTTCTTCCTAAGGAGGTTGGATTGATATAGGTAGATATTGATGGCCACCCACCTTTTCCAACTGGCTCAAAATAGTTTTCTGGCAATTTTGGTAATTTACTATTTTTAGTAGTTTTTAACTTCCGGGGCCATTTTGAGGGCCTAAATGAAGGTTTTTTGGGATTGAGCTTCTCAATGATATCCAAAGGCTTTGATTGAGCCCCCAAAATGAATATCCTCAATGATACCTTTCCAGCAATCTATCGTGCACCCCCAAACAGAGATAGTTTGCCAAAGCTACGCCCCTGGGAAGTTGATACACCAAACTACCCAAAACGGGGTCCATAAAATTGTTGGCTTTTCATCTTCTGGGGTTAGGGTTTTGGATTTTATTTATGATAAAAATTCCTTTGGAGCCTCATTGTAAAATCACATTCTTGCAAATGTGAGTAGCCATGACATCTCTTCTCAAAGATAAGCTACCACCATTCTAGCGAGTCTTTAACTTTGTATTTTTACAGTCTTTGTACAATTTCGTTCATTAATAGAAAATTGTGTATTACTGTATCTCTGTGTTTATGGTTGCATATATGATACATTTCTATTATATTATTGGATATCTGCGATATCTATGTACAATTATTTATTATATCTCCGCTCTCATTTCGTGCCGAAAATAATCCAGATTAATTTATCTTAGAGGAACTTTTAAGCGAAGCTGGCAGATACAGTTCTTGGGTGGATTATCCTTATTTTTCAGATCATGCACATGTCCTTGTACAACTTGAATTTATTCAACACCCTACAACCTATCCTTTTAAGTTAAATTTGACTTGGTTAGTAGAAGACAAGTTTTCTACTATAGTGAAAGAAGTCTTGTATGACCAATGTTTTATGATTGAATCAGGGGTACAACAAAGATTTGTGTGGAAATTGAAACTGTTAAAACATCGTATCAAAGCTAGGGAAAAATACAAAGAAATAAAAATCTCTTTAGAATGGAAAAACTGGAGGATGAGATATGTGTCTCTTATCAGGAAAAAATGAGGGAGGTGAGTGACCAAGTAGCAGACTGCCACATAAGGATTTTGGAGGAAGAGAGAAATATATTGGTCCTCTATGAAGAAGAATTATGGAGACAGAGCAGCAGAGTCATTTGGTTAAAATGTGGAGACCAAAATACAAAGTTTTTTCATAACTTTGCTAGTGCTACAAGGAATCGTAAACATATATGGGAAGTTCTGGATGAGGACGGGTAGGGCCACTATGGTCAAGAGGCACTCAAAAAAGAGGCCACCAAATATTTTAGAGGTTTTTTTGAAACAGGGGGAACAACCGCTTTTAGCTGATCAAGTATACACATTCAGTCTTGTTCCTTGTTTCGCCACTGAGGAGGACTCATTATTACTTGATAAACCTTGTTAAAAGTTGGAAATGTGGGAAGTTCTCAAACTTTTTGCAAAAGATAAAAGCCTGGGACCTGATGGTTGGATGGTATATTTCTTCATTCACTTTTTTGACCTGGTAGGGGATGAACTGTTGGAAGTGGTGGAGGATACCAGGAATAGAGGAGAGGTGATAAGCTCTATAAACTCAAATTTTATGGCTTTGGTCCCAAAAGTAAATAAGACCATGACTTTTGGTGACTATAGACTTATATCACTCTATAACCTATGCTACAAACTGATAGAAAATTTTATTGCTCATAGACTAAAACCTATCCTTCCGCGGTGTCTATCAGGTGAACAAATGGTATTTTTAAAAGGTAGACAGATTTTGGATGCCATTGGCATGGCTCAAGAATGTTTTCATAGTATAAAAATGAAAAATATGAAGTAATTAATTTTAAAGTTGGATCTAAAGAAAGCATACGACTGTGTAAATTGGGATTTCTTAAGATTGATTCTAATACAAACAGGTTTTGGCCTTCCTACTACAAATTGGATTATGATCTGCGTGGTCAGTACTTGATTCGTTGTTCTAATAAATGGAGATTCTTCTTCCTTTTTTCAGAGTGGTAGAGGACTAAGGAAAGGGTGCCCGCTATCTCCATTGTTGTTTATTTTAGTAATGGAGAGTCTTAGCCTGCTGCTAAAGAAAGGATAGGCCAAAGGAATTCTGACGGGGGTGAAAGTCTCCAGGATTGTTAAGATACTCCATCTCTTCTTTGTGGACGTTATTCTCATTATGAACAAAGCCTCATTACATGAATGGAAGGAGATAACCAATCTCTTAAAACTGTTTTGCAGTGCTACGGGCCTGAAAGTAAATATGTCTAAGACTACTTTTCATCATTCTGGTCTCCAAGGGGAGTTATTAGAAAAGTTTAAAGAAGTATATTCCTACAATTTTTTTAATCTCACTGAAGGCTTTAGATATCTGGGATATTTTATAAAAGCTGAAAAATATAAGATTGAATAATGGAGATGGCTTTTAGAAAAATTCAAAAAAAGAATTGGTCATTGGTGTAATAGATGGTTATCTCTCGAAGGGTGTTACATTCTTATCAAAGTTGTGCTGGAAACTCAGTCGATGTATTGGATGACACTATTTGTTATATCATCCCCTGTGCTCAATAAGATCAGACAATTAATTTACAATTTCCTTTGGTCGGGTTGTAGCGCAAAACAACATTTGCATTTGTGCAGTTTGGACTTGATTGCCAGACAAAAGTTCCTTGGTGGTTGGGGATTAAGGAATATTTATCTTTTTAATAGAGCTTTGGCAACAAACTCCATGTGGCGAGTGTTGACGAAGGACGAAATTTGGCATAGGGTAATAAAAGAGAAACACCTACCTTTTATTTCGGTTCATACTTGGTTCAGAACGACTACTATTAACTCATCCCCAACTTCACAGACTTGGAAAAATCTTTTAAAATCTCTACATCTTATTACTCACTGGTTAAGTTGGAGTCTTGGGTCTTGACATTCAGTTTTAATTGGGAAAGATTGGATTATGGGATTGGGGAAATCCTCCTTGCTCACTCAAGAACTCCTAACTTAGAATGCAAAAACATAAGATATCTCTATCAGGCTAGAGGTATAAACAGGTTAGGGGTTATAAATGCACAGTGGAAAGACAATGTCTAACTAGAACTTTTGGGAGATTTGGCAAAGGAATGGGAATTCTTTTGTAGGGATTTAATTAGTTCAACGATACAACTTTAGAACAAAGTTGATGAATTAATTTGGACAGGTGGAGACAAATATTGTATACTATCAATAAAAAATGTTTATTGTGCCTTAGAAAAAAAACTTTAACAACAATTGATTGGTGGTTGGAGGAGGAATATGTGGTCCTGGGAAATTGCATTAAAAATTAGACTGTTCACTTGGCTAGCTGTGGAACATAAAATCTTAACCTGTGATAACCTACAAAAAAAATGTTGGGAAGGACCAAATATTCGTCATTTGTGTTCAAGGGACTTGGAGATAGTCTTACATCTGCTGGTCAATTGTAACTTTACTCAACAAGTCTGGCAGAGGATAAAATGTGGGCTTAATATAAAATATTCTTGGGAAGGTAATAATTTAAATGCATGTTTTGATAGTTGGGTAAAAAAGGAGTGAAATTTCATTACTCTTCCCTCCATGGTTTGTTGGTTTGTTTGGTTGGAGCTATTGGAGTTACTTCACACACACCTAGGATTTATTTTTTCTAAGGTTATTCCTTGTTTATTAGTCATAATTAGTCATTATCCAGTCTCCTATATTTTAGGGGAGAATATTCCACCTGGAGAATATTCTCTTTCAGTTGACACTTCAGTTTGACTAGTTGAGTTGAGTTTAGATGTTGTATTGGTTTTGTCACCATGTAACATTGGGATCATCACCAACTCACTACTCTTTGTTCAATCAGTTAACTGAAGACTAGTTGACTAGTTAACTCAGCTAGGTGGCAGTTCACTCCCGTAACTGCCTGAGAGACTAGACTAGGTGGCAGTTTACTCTTGTAACTGCTAGTGTGTGTCCAGATCACTCTAGAACACCACTATGTCTCATTAGTTACTCATGTATCCTATATCTATTGTAAATTATTCACTCTTGGAGTGTGGAATACACTTAATGAGAATTCTTCCATTATTTCTCTCTTGCTTCTTCTTTCTTAATTTCTCTCTGCAAATGTGTGTAGTATTTTTTAGCTAGATCTATTTTGTGCAGGTTCAACACATTTACATGGTATCAGAGCCGACGGATTTCTAAGAAAAATCTACACCAAATCATTTTTTGCATGTACAAAAGATTGAAGACAACAAAAAGATGGATTATTCATTGGAAATACTTCTCACGCCTCATAACTATTTGGAATGGAAGCCAAAAATTCTGCTTCATCTTAGATGTAGCGGCTTGTACCAAATAACCATGGCAATGGAAGTAGAGCCTGATTATGTTGATGAGAAAAATGACTTTCTCAATAGACAAGATATGGCCATAGGAAGTATCAGCATGTCTGTTTCTCCTGAACTTTTCCATCAAGTATATGAAGAATCACAAGGATTAACTCCAAATGAATTATGGAACAGATTGGAGGTTCTATTTGGGAATAAAGAATATTGTGAATATTTCATGCAGGAGGTCGAACAGATAGAGCCAGAAGAGAAGCCTTCAGAAGATCAAGTCTCTTATTATGAAGAGTCTTCTACAAAAGTTTTTGCAAAAATTTGTATTCCGTTAATTGAAGATGATGTCTAATCCATTTTAGATTTGTTTTCTGAAATTCATGTGGAAGATATATGGCATGCATCTCTTGAGTCACATGCAGACACTTTTGCATGCACCATGCATGCATCTCAAGAGTCAAAAAGAGAGCCGCACACATCAGACGCCATTCTGATATTTTCTGAGCACAATTTTAAAAAACAAATTGGATATTTGAATCTCTCTCGGGAAAATATCCAATTTCAAAAAACAATTCATCCGAAACGGAGTCTAGAAATTGAAGTTATGATTGTTTTAAAATCAACAAAATTTCAGCATTTTTCTGGAAACGGGCGTACGGTTTTCAAAATTTCATCCAAAATTTATTTGGATATTTTTCATTACAAGAAGATAAAGTGGATATGTGTGGACATATCAATGGTGCATATACTTCATCATATCCGTGCAGACATCTACATCTTCAACAAAATCTTCAAAGAGCACAAACTTGCACAGTTGCGAGGTCTTCTTGGAGTGAAGGACATGGTTGCTTAGCAGTTGCCTTTTGTTCCTTATAATTTTTTATTTTATGCATTGTAATTTGAGGAGAATATTCTCTTTCATTTGACACTTTAGTTTGATTAGTTGAGTTGAGTTTAGATTTTGTATTGGTTTTGTCACCATGCAACATTGGGATCATCACCAACTCACTACTCTTTGTTCAGTCAGTTAACTGAAGACTAGTTGACTAGCTAACTCAGCTAGGTGGCAGTTCACTCCCGTAACTGCCCGAGAGACTAGATTAGGTGGCAGTTTACTCTTGTAACTGCTGGTGTGTGTCCAAATCACTCTAGAACACCACTATGTATCATTAGTTACTCATGTATCCTATATCTATTGTAAATTATTCACTCTTTGAGTGTGGAATACAGTTAATGAGAATTCTTCCATTCTTTCTCTCTTGCTTCTTCTTTATTAATTTCTCTCTGCAAATGTGTGTAGTATTTTCTAGCTAGATCTATTCTGTGTAGGTTCAACACATTTACAGGAGCGAAATAAGAAAATTTTCAAACATGAAAACCCAACCATCCATTCAATTTTCACTAAGTCACTGGGAAAATTGGATAGACACATAAGCTCTCAGAAAGTGTGCATCCCCATGAATATCCAGCTTCCCAGTCAAGCGCTGCCTACAATTGGATGGTTTGATGGTGCAACACAAAAAAATGGATTTCATAGTGGGGAAGGGGGAGTGATTAAAATTTTTGACAAAATTGTTTACACATGGACTATCAATTGTGGTCCAGGCACCAACACAAGGGTTGAATTACTAGGTGTTTGGGAGACCCTAATCTTGGCTACTCGTTTGAATATTGATGCTCTTCAGGTCTATGGAGATTCAAAAATAGTAATTGATTGGTTGAACTACAGAGGAAATTTACAGGTCATCTCTTTAGTGGGATGGAAGGACAAAAGAAGAGAACTCACCAATTCATTCAGTGCTATCAGTTTCTCTCACATTTATCGAAAACTGAATTGGGAGGCAGACACACTATCCAAGAAGGATTTACAGAATTCATAAGGGAAGATAATATATAACAAATGGATAGATGGAAACGAGGGTCCTTCTATGTTACTGCAACTATTTTAGCATGTTTTTATTCCAAATGTTTTTTGTAGAAACTGTTAAATCTGCCATAGAGAAAGGAGATAGATACTTTATTTTCTTTCACATAGTATTTGAACAGTTTGAGAAAGGAAAGATTACTATTTAGTTTATAATTTTTGTGTTTGTGCATGAGTGTTTACATCTAAGAACAATTATGAACCTTTTTGTAATTACCTCGCAAGGTTTTTATGGCCATGAGCACACTATTATATTTAATATAATGAGAAATTTTTTGTTGGAAAAAAAGTTAAGAAGTAATACTAATTACATGTACATTTGTCAACATATGTCGTCCGTCCAATATAATATATTATAAAAAATAATAATAATATAATAACAAATTTAAAAATTAATGTCAATGGGAATTAATCATTCAACAATATATATATATATATATATATATATATAAACAAACTCATATCAAGTATTAGAAGAACATGTGTTTCCTCCTCAAAGGTCACAGGTTCAAATCCAAAGGGGGTAGGGTATGTACACTTTCGTAGACTTTAGCAGTGAAACCGCTACGCGGAGAGGGTCCCTTGTCCCACAAACAAGGGGGTCTCATACACCTAATTTTTTTAATCTTATAAGTACTTAATAAATCCGGAGTTAAAATGGATTTACACTAATGTATTGTAAAGCTCAATCTTTAATAATCTAAAAGTTAAAAAGATAGTGATTTAATGATTTAGTAGTTAGTTACATGATTTGTGAGATATCAATTATAAGTCATCTTTGTTAATTACTATATAGGTTGTATCTAATTAATAATTAAGTTTAGATTAGTTACTGTATAGTTT
The DNA here is from genome assembly GCA_009831015.1 of Picea engelmannii. Taxonomy (NCBI): domain Eukaryota; kingdom Viridiplantae; phylum Streptophyta; class Pinopsida; order Pinales; family Pinaceae; genus Picea; species Picea engelmannii. Next base: position 758,024 of record ML779260.1, read on the forward strand.
GTAATTAATTAATTAATGATTAAGTTTAGATTGAAGAAGGATTCCATGAAAAAGGGTCCTAATCTTTTGTTTATAACGCAAATAATTAATATAATGGGAACTAAAAAAAAATCTTGAAGTATTTCTGGATCTTTTTAATCAAAATTTTCATGTATTTCTCTTCATATGTTAATGATTAATATTATAGTTTGAGTTTTGTAGCATATTTTTATTTCAAGTTAAATTATTTGTTATAAAAAAAATTAATTATATATTTGTAGTGTTATTATTTTCTTCATTTTATTTTATTTTATATATTTTTGATAAACGAAACATTTTAAATATTAATATTGTTCAATGAAATGTTGTTTTCTACGTAAACATATATTATTATTTTTTTAGATCTAGGGGAATCGGTAACTTACCGGGCTGCCACTATAAACCCTAGGCTAGTGCCAACAGTCTGCAAGCTAGCGCCTAGCAGGAAACTTATGACTTAGTAAGGACTGAGACGTCCAGAGACACACCCATGAGGGGGTCCCACTCATGGCAGGGCACCTATCCTTCTAGACTTATCACAACGGGCCAACATGTCACTTATGGGAATTGAACCTGGGGAGGGAGGAGAACAAACGGTTTTAAGAAAAAGGGATAGTGTAATATTTTGCATGACATGAACTTGACCTTTTCAGGGATTATAATGTATTCTCTACTATGTGAAAGTTGATTTCCCTTTTGTAACACAATCACAATTATGTTTTAGTGTTCATAACTTTCTTAGTTGGCATAGCTTGTTTGTAATGCTTATTGAAGTAACTTGTTCTCTAAACGTTTCGGCAATTCTTGTCATGATATTCTTCAGTTCACGTGTACCTTTCCTACATGTGTATACTAATTTTATTTTATTCCTATCCTCTATATTTTCATATCAACAATTTATATCAATCTTAATCTTATAGCTATAAATAATCAAGATGGATCAAATCGTTAGAATAACAAGTTCATCACACCTCTTGATTTTATGGAGGCAGTTAATTGAGAGTCAAGATTCGACTAAGAGGTCAATTGGGTGTTTGACCAAGACAACCAATTTTTGTGCAAGTTGAGGTAGAAAAGGAATCCAATGCATGCCCTAGCCAATCAAAGTTGATTTTGTCATCCTCACTTTAAGTATGTCAATTATACTTTGGGGCTATATATAGATGGTCCTATGGATTTATCTATCCTAAAGTTATGGAAGTTTGATTGAAATATGATTTGTTTATATGTATGTTGAGCTATTCTTTCTTGTGCTTCAATGTCATAATGATGTCTTTAGACATCGCCTCTTATTGGAATGTATAACCCTTCAAATATGAAAATTCCCTAATTCTCCAACATTGTATTAGAGTTGTTGGTTCAAGGCCTAGTTTGTTTTCTACAAGTCCTTTGGAGGTTATTGCTTGTGCATGCTCCTATTGAGTCATATATCTCTTGTAGATTGAATCAAGGTTTCAACTTAAATACTAAATTAGGGATTATATATGTAGATCACGAGTTACAAGAAATAATTACTGGTTACGAATGACCACACTTATGGTATGTGGGAACAATAGAAGGAAACATTATTAAAGAGTAGAGTTCTTTGGTAGTTTACAAAGATTGCAATTCTATATATGAAAGGTGATCATCATAAGTTTATTATTGACAATAACAAGGATGATGTTATAAGATTTATAATGACCTACATCTCTAGGGATGTTCACTTTCATACAATCACGATCGTCTATCCAAATCAAGTATGGAAGAAGTTGAAGACTTTAGTTAACAAGGTCGACAAAAGTCAAGTTATGCAATTTGAGAAAGAGTTGATCTCCCTCATTCCTCTCTCCTTTGCCAAAATTGAAGATTATTTGGCTTGCATGAAGGAGCTACAGTTGAAATTGGGTGAATATATAAAAAAAATTCAAATAAAGGTGGTCAACTTATAGAATTGAAATTGATGAATACAAAGACACCCTATGATGTATTCTATTCGACATTTTGTGTTAGTTGGGATTCCAAAAACGAATATGGTAAGGATTATTCCTTTGTTTTTTTTGCGGTTTGATAATTTGGGTAGAAGAAAAATTGCATAATGAAGGGAAACTTGAAGTTTAGCAACATGCCCATATACTTAAGGGAAAAGGTCAATTAAATTATAGAGCAAGAGGTTGAGAATGTAGTTAGAAGAAAGAATGGGATTGCATCTACTAGACTATTAAGAAGAACCAAAACAATCATACATTGACTAAGAAAAGTAATAAGAAGAGTACCTACCGATGTTGTGGGAAATTAGGACATGTGGAGAGGGATTGTTGGAAAAAAACTAAAGACCTTGAGGATAAAGTCAAGAAACTTGAAGGAGAGGTATCGACTAGTCAATTGACTAACTTGTAGCATTGACTTTCGCAAGGTAATGGAGATAACTATATGTTGTTTTTTAGTAATTCTTAGGCCTTGCATGCATACACTTCTAAAAGTGGGTGGATAGTCAACTTTGGTTGTACCCATCACATGCATGGCTAAGGATGCTTCTCCATTTTCTTCATTAAGTAAAGCTACAAAAGAAGAAATCTTTGTGGCAGATGATTATACACTTATAGTTGTAGGTTGTGGTAAAATTGAATGTTAAAATGATGTGATAACTGATGTATATCATGTACAAAGTTTGAGTGATAATTTGTTATTTGTACCCCAAATAGGCTAGGCTAACAACAAGGTTGAATTTTGTCCAAATTGGTTCATTATGAAATATATGAACAATATGTTTGTTGTTGTTGTTGAGGGTATTCTTGACCCTAAGGATATGCCTTATAAGTTTGATGGTTTTGATATGAAGTATCTAAGACTGACTGCACTCATAACCAAGATCAACAATCCGAGAATAATTTGTGATGAAAGACTTAGACATATAAATTTACGAAGTATGAGACTAATGGTGAAGCTTAATATGGTTATTTGACTACCTAGGGTTGTTCCCCCTAATGGTGTATGTGAAGGGTGTGTGCTTGGAAAGCATAATCTTGCTACATTTAAAACAATGAAGGCATGGAAATCAAAGACTCAATTCAAACTTGTCCATAGTGACCTATGTAACATGGATAGACCATCACTAATGGGTGCAAAGTATCTTTTGACATTTGTTGATGCATTTTCCAGGTATACTTGGGTATATTTATTGAAGAATGAGGATTATGTCTTTGAAAATTTTAAGAAATTTAGGATATTGGCTGAAAAGAAATGTGGTCAACCTATAAAATGTTTAAGATCTGAATATGTGAGTGAAACCTTTGAGAGCTACTTGCCATAGAATGGTATCTCTTGGCATAGATTTGTAATTTACACACCTCGGTAGAATGGTGTTGCTAAAAGGAATAATTGGACCTTGGTTGAAATGGTGTAGTGTTTTCTTGAGGCCAAAGAGATGGCAACTAAGTTTTGGGAAAAAGTAGTCTACTACTCAATTACCTTCTAAACATTATTTTGACCAAAGTTGTCTGGGATATGACTCCTCATGAGAAACAAAGTGGGATAAAACCATCAGACATATTAGAATGTTTGGATGCATAGCATGGGATCATAGTCTAGAAGTCAGGAGAAATAAGTTGGATGCAAAGAGAAATGATCAATGTATTATGATGGGTTACTCTAAAGAGTTGAAAGCCTACATTTTTTTTATGTAGTCAAACAAAGAATTATTTTCAAGAGAGATATGGTCTTTGATGAACAGACCTTAGCTATTACTCTATATTATTTCTCTTTTGGGTTGTTAAGTAGTGATCCAATGAAAATTTTAAAGGTTTATGGATTGGCTAACTATTGCACTATAGGTTTGTTGAATCAACAATCTTATGTACCAAAAGAAACTTGCACTTGAACTTCCACAATAGAGTTAACCACAAGTTTTGGATCACCTAATCAATCAACTAATAGTAATTTTAATGTAGGAACTCCCTCTACACATGAATTTTCTCTTCCCATATGGGTGACTAAGATAATTGAAGTTATTGGTGTTGATGGAGGAGACATAAATGACTTAGGAAAACTAGAGGTCAGAAATAGTGTGGAAGTGTTTCTCTAATGGAACATGTGATAGATGCATGTGATCCTGAAAGATATGAAAATGGACATGGTTGACCTAAATGTGAGAATGTTATGGATGATGAGTAGCATTCCTTGATGATGAAGAAAAGTTGGGGTTTAGTTCCTCAACCACAAGGAAAAATGTGTTTAAATAGAAATGGGTCTACAAGACCAAATTCACATCTTAAGGTGTTGTTTAAAGGAATATGGATCACTTGGTAGAAAAGAGATTTTCTCAACATGAAGGCATTGACTACACTAAAACCTTTTCCCCAAATATAAATACGAACTATGTTTGAACTGATTATTTTACTCTCTTCTTGTTTTGGATGAGAGGTATATCATATGGATGTCAAGAGTTCTTTCTTACAAGGTGATCTTGCGAAGAATATTTATATGGAGAAACCCCCAAGCTTTGAGAAGGATGGAAATTTTGTATGTTGATTGAAGAAATCATTATATGGTTTGAAACAAGCCCCCAAATCATGGTATGAGAATATTGACTAGTTTTTCCTTAATCTTGGTTTCAAATGCTTTGAATAATATCATAGTATCTATGTTTTAAATGTGGATGGTGATAATTTAATTGTTGCACTATATGTTGATAATTTATCCATTACTCAAAGTAGTGTTTCTCTAATTTTGGTTTTGAAAAAATTATAGTTAGTAGATATTTTTGAAATGATTGACCTTGGTCTATTGCATTTCTTTCTAGGAATCCAGGTCTTACAAATGGATGAAAATATATTTCGTTCCCAACCCAAATATTTACTGAAACTATTTAGAGATTCAAACATAAGACTAAAAACTATGCACTAAACTTTACAAATTGGGAGTAAACCTAATTAAGAAGTGTAATTTTTTGAACGTTGATGATACTTTCTACAAGTATCTCGTTGATAGCCTTATTTATCTAACCTATAGTTGGTTTGATATTTCCTTTGTTGTTAGCATGGTCTCTAGGTTCATACAAAATCTAAGGGAAAGACACTTAGACACTGCAAAGTGGATTGTTTGTTATATCAAGGGTACTTTTCAACTTAGTATAAAATATTGTAGTAACAATATGAACCAATTAGTATATTAGGCCGACTTGGATTGTGTAATACCCATGTTTCCCCCAGCTTGTCATTAATCATTAATTATGATCACCATGATATGGCATGGGAACAATGTAAGTGTATTATTAAGATTGTCAATGACTGACTGTGGGGGTGAAGCCTTGAAGTATTCGCCATGATATCACTAGAGGAAAGAGTGAGGAAACTATGGAGAGGGTTCATTATGTCAAAATGAACCAAATTTATCCTTGCTAAAATAATAAGCCTCGTCACGATCCCAAGGAGAAATCAATTAATAAGAAAAATGACAGGTGGTTGAACTATCAACCACCCCAATAAATGGAAGCATGGATGGTCTAACTGGGGATACATAAAAATGTTAGCCCGAAGTACCAGAGAGGGAAGTTTTTCCTGCAGGCCCAAACTGACCAGAGTTTCCTTCTGACAGAAGGAACAAAACAGGTACATAACCTTCCCGAAGAAAAAAAAGGTGTGCAAATAATACACGCGAAGGCAGAAAAGAAGGAGACACACCAGGAGAAGGAATGTGTGACCTAGATATGTAGAAGTCATCAACTAAGCAGAATATGGCAAGCTTGATGTTGTGGGAGCATCTGAAAAACCTCACAGAGACTGTGACAGAGAAGGAGAGCCTCTGAGAGACTGCAAAGGTTCCCTAGTGATATCATGGATTAGAACAGGGGTGGCCAGAGTGATAAGAATGAATTCCTCTGAGCTTATGGTTGGGTGGAAAATAAAACACCCACATTCAGTTGGTTGGCTGCAACTTGTAATAGATAAGTACTTCATATACCCTATACACTTAAATTGTATTGTATGATTTGAATGTCTATGATTGTGATACATTGTGCCTCTCGTGAAATTAAGGCGTACTCTTCTTCTATGAACTGTTGCTTTAGAATGGTTGTAAGATGGAAAGTTTGGCCTCTGGGATGGTTGGAAAATCTTCAAGGTGTTTTCCTGAGGAACAACCTCATAGTTTTGGATTCGAGGAAATCTCTACGAGACTGATACAACCCTGTTGCTCCTTTGGAAATACATCTTCCCCGAATTAGAGCTTAAGCTCTGAGAATGGAAGGTGCTTCCTTCAAACCAGTCATCTAAGAGAGCACAAGCTCATTCCCATGGCCTTAACAAATTCATGGCTAAGAGGTTAGTGTGTATCCCATGAGAGTTTTCGAAGGACCCATGTGACCAAGGTCTAGGAACCCTATGCTTGGCCCGAAAGGAGCTGAGCGTTTCTAGTTTTGGAACTCCGAAAGTTTGAAGCTCTGGGGTGTTTCAACCTTACCATTTGCAAATAGGCCGAAGGAAACTGGTAGTTACGGTTACCCATAAGGTTGACCGGCTCCTAGAGGTCTCCCTAACCATGGCTAATAGACTTTCCCCATCATTAAACCTTGACCCATTTACCCATCACAGATTAACTTGAGCCACCGATTTGAGGGTATTCAGAAGTCCCCTTGGCCATTGAATTTACGTCAAGATAACTTTGACGAAGTCCTACTTCGAGAGAATAGGGATGTTAAAGCACCAAACTCCCTGAACACCGAAGTTACGAAGTGATGAGAGTCGTGGATTTGGGGAGTCCATCAAGAACCCCTCTTAACTATCTAACTAAACAATGGAGGGACCCGCATACGGTACTTCAGTGGAGCCCTGCTTTGGGAGAATGGAGCGACCATAACTCCAAAACCTCTGAATGTCGGAGTAGATCTCAACTACCCAATGTTGAGGACACGTGGACCGTTGGTCAAAGTCCTTCGCGTGTTTAGATTTCGGAACTCCGGAAGGAATCCTGGCTCAAGGCATGGAAATCTCTGAAGCCCAGAGCCCAGAGAAGACATAGGCCATTGATCTAAGATAAGTTTCAATCGTTCGATCTTCTAGTTCGGAGTTCGCGCATTCAAAAATTTTGCATGTTGGAGGGGGTAAAACCTTTGAATGTCAGAGTCGTGAAGTAACGTAGACCATTAATCCAAGGATACTTCAGGACCTCCCCTTACCATTAGATCTAGACTATGGTTATCCCGACGCTAACCACTTTGGGAGCAAGGAGGAAGTCACACCATGGATCCCCCGAACGTCGAAGTTACGAATTAACGAAGGTCGTAGATCAAGGAATCTACATGGACACCTCTCAACCGTGAGATATAAGGGTGTAGGAAGTTCACCGGTCCGGATTGATGTGGCACGCTGATGTCACCCAGGGTGACGTGGGCCCATGTTTGATGTGCCACATGTCACCTGTATTCATACGTTTCGTAGACCCTACATGCCCATTAAAATGTGACATGTGTCACCCTAGTAGGGGCTACGTGTCATCTCTGCCTTGCCGCGTGTACCCCTAGAAATTGCTTACTTGGCGCATTTGGTGAGTGGAGTGCTCAAGACCCACTTGTCCTTGCCTCCATGTTTAACATATCACCACGTGTGAGGGTGGACCGTTCGGTAGTCCGAAACTTCGGGACTCCGGAGGTTTGGGATGTGGTGTCATGGGTAAGTCGAAATACTCGAAGGCCAGAGCCACGTGGAGAGATTACGGGCTCCTTCGGGAGTTCGGGAATTAGGGACTCTGGAGGATAGGCATGTAGAAAGGAGAATAGACATTCAATGTCGAAGTGTTAAACACCAAAATTCCCTCTAACTCATGTGTTAAATGAAGATTGTGTCCCGTCATTGGATTGAATGGTGGATAAACCTCCCCATTGTTATCGGACAAATTGGTAAGTGTGGACACAAGCTAATATCCCTAACTTCAACAAGAAGCTAGAACAAAACATGGCAGAATACAAATTTCTCATTAGATTTCATTGTAATATAAACTAGTTTAGAAAGGGACAAATGACATACCATTTAAATGACACTTGATCCTCGCTAGTGTCGTCCTTGCTCCATATTTGGATTTGTGGGATGGCGAACCTGTTAATAAGCATAAACCAACAAAGAGAGAGAATAACAATATATATATTCCAATCAAGTCTATGTATAAGATCAAGGAGTTATACAATAAAAGTAGAGACACCTTTATAGGGAATAAATGTATTACTGCATTATATTGAATGAAACTGGAGAATACAACCCATTCCTTGATGTTTCAAGGTCCCTTCCAATGGCCCTTTGCTTCAACACACACACCTTTGCTCCAATTATTTTGATGAAGAGCATTCACAACCTGACTTGGAAATCTAAAGAAAAGCTATCACAAGTACAATCTTCAGCAAAATTCTTCATGCATAAGCCAGCTTAGCCTTTCCCATGAGAGATCCCTCTTTATATAGGGTGAAAGAGGAATGGATGAGGAGATTAGGATGATCCCACTAAATCAGAGAAGTGAGTAATATCCAAATCGATCGAAGGACACCTCATCTTCTAGAAGATTCCCTTCTAGAGCATTCGTGAATTTCATCTTTTTCTCTTGTTTAAGCATCGTTGCACCCTATGCAAAAGCATCCTGCGGCGACGTTGCGGTCCAGTTTTGGTGCAGCATGCAACGATCAAGCATCGTTGCACCCCAAGAATTTAGCAAGGTGTGACGATCTCCTTTGATATGGTTTTTAAGAAAATAAAGATGATTCACTTCTTCATGGAGAAAGTCTCATTTTAGTATCTTCAGGGAACATAGAATTGACCAAAATAATGTGTAACACCTGTGGATGTAGGAACTTGGGGATAGTATGAATGAGGTGGATCCACGTGGCCCATGTATGATAATGCCCAAAGAAATTTGAGAGGTCATAACTTGAAATCCATAGTTCGGTTTTGAGTTTGGCAGTGGTCGATAGAGAGCTACAGTTGAGTAGAAGAGAATGGAGATCTCAGAGAGATGTTTCAAGAAGAATAAAGTAAGTGAAATTTTGATGCCCCATCCCTAGAAAGGGTACTTAGGGGTCTAGTGTGTTACAAATTGGTATCAGAGCATGGAAACGACACTTGTTCTGCTTGGGCTCACAAAAGAGTCAAGTGATTTTCTTTCTTAGAAAATTTTAAGGGAGAGGGCATACTACCCTACCCTATCTAGCAGAGCATGATTCAGACACATGCTTGGATGGGCCGAAGAAAAATCATAAGACTAGTTTACCAAGGCTAAAGTGAGCCTGCTAAGAGTATCATTGTCGTATGAAAATTATTTGCATAAGTTCATTGAGAAGGATGTAGATTAAAATTTAGTTGGGATTTTACCCAACGAGATTGAATCATGTTATTTTGTGGCGAAAGAAGCCCATCATTTCTTTTGGGAAATGATAGCCAATCCTATCGGAGTGGGATTATGTTGATGGGCACTAATAGCAAGACTTGGATATGAATGGATTGAAAAGATCCATAGCAATAATAATTATTACTTTAAGGAGGACTAAACCTTGTACACATGTATGATCCCTCATGATTAGAGGATTGATGGAAATAGTAAGGTCAATTTACTTGACCTATAATGAATGAAAATTGTTGCTGGAATAACCCAGTAAGCAAGTAAAAAGGAACCCTATAGATTGAGAACAACCTTCATGAAGGTAGAAGTGAAGTGACAAGAGAAAGTTCAAAAGCTCATGGTTGTGCTAGGGGAGTGTGTCTATGCAAGAGGAATGAGTCTGGTGACCATTCTATGAAAAGGGAGAGCATGTGAAACTCTCAGGTTTCTAAGGGAACTGAGAAACAAATTTTGTTTTTGGGTATAGGAATTGTTGGGCAGTGTTTTTCCAATCAAGCTGATAAACAAAATTGTAGAAATATGGTGTGATTGAGTGAGAAATCATAGCAACCTCCCTTTCTTGGTGGATAGGAAACTAATATTCTAGAATTCTTGTGGGAGGAGAAGAGTGACCTCCATCCATGGTTGTTGCTAAAAATAAGAAAGAGTTCTAGGTGTCATGGTTAAGGCTGATCTACATTTGCAACCTATCTTCTATTTTAATGAGAGTAGACAGAAACAACTAGAACCTCTACAAAAATTTAAAAAGTAAGAGATGGACCCTCTCCCAAGAATGATTATAATCTAAATATACTCTGGAGTTCTATGTTAAAATACTTAGTAAGTAACATACTTCAAAATTGTATTTGTCCTTTAAGGAAATAGTTCAAATGTTATTAGACATTAAAATTTATTATAAATGAGGTAAAATTGCTAATTAAATGTTGATTCTAAATGTGGTAAAGGAAGTGTTGGGGCACTTATAGATGCCCAATGGGTCAGATTGACATCCAGTGGTGGATGGTAGCCATATATATATGGTTGGGATCATAGTGAGGGGAAACTAGAAAAGGATTTCCTTGATCAAAAGGTATGTTGATCAAGAACAATCAGAATCTAGATTTGTTGTTTTGTTACCTTGGGCATGGTTATAATTGCCCAAAATGTATTTATGAGTTGGGAAATGTTTTCATGGAAGTTGAGGCAAGAGTGTTTTATTTCTAGCGGTTATCATATAGAAAGGGAAACATAGTTATGACTATGTTTGTTAAACTACCAGATGGATATCATGTGAGTAACTGCAAGTTCTCAACCGAGAGGGAAGCTCAATGTTGAGTATCTCTATGGAACTTATCATGAGAATGGTAGTAAGATCTTTGGGAGAAGGATATGGAAGTTTGATATGTCCATGAAGGATGTGGAAAGGGTACAAGCAATGAGCTTTCATGATGAATGTTTAGCTATGTCTGTATATGATTGAGTACATGAATTTGTTGTATGTGAGCTGCAAAATGTACCTATGGTAGATACACATAGGCTTATGATTATGCATGTGATGAAGTACATCATAATATTTAAGTTAACAAAAAAAGGAATATGTGTGGATAAGTTATTTGGAGGAATAACAAAGATGAATGTTTATATTCCTTATGGAATATTTGGTAAACAACTGAAGCTAACTCAAGGTTGAGGTTATCATAGATAGTGACAGATATGCAATAAGGAAGTTGCATGCTGAAGAGTCAACCCCTGTGGAGGAACTGTGTGAAGACTCCGTCAGGAGAATAGAGTCACAACCTTAATGATTGTTGAGAATTGAGCAGTGGAAGACTAACAAATGAATGGGCTTGGTTAAGCCATGATAAGTAAAGATAGTGAGGCCTTGTAAAATAAATTATTTGGACTGAAATTCCAAGGATTTGTAGAAGGAGTTGGACGAGGGAAGAGTTCCTTGACCCCTTCCTTGTTGGTTATTGTATTTCTTTGGTAAGAGATTTTGATTTACTAATAAAATTAAATGTTTTGACATCGTAGTGATGATGATTTTATGAATGTAGAAACAATTGAGAATCGTGATCATCCTGTAGCAGGAAGCACAGTCCTGCTGCAATAATGAATGAGAATAAATAAACCTTATAGTGAAAAGGTTGGTTGAGCTCCAACACACCATAGTAAAGTTCTTTTCATAAAGTGTGGCAAACTTGAAATCAATGCAAGGGTGCATTGGGTATGAATGTGGCCATGAATATTGGCACATTGATTAAAGTCATTTGATATTTGAATTGCATTTGTAAAAAAATTGTATGTTGAAAGGATGCATACATAAATAATGATATTTCCTTTTACTTTGTGCCCTTGAATAGATGAAAATGATTTGGACTGTTAAGTATGCATAGTGATTAAAATATGATGTACAGGAAAACTAACAATTTGTTTGGCCAAGGAATGTTGAAATTGCAGGAATAAAAGGGCCTTGGATATGGCATCGTTGTAAGCCCATAAGGAAGACCAATTGTCTGTTGAGTTAGACTGCTATGGGAAGAAAAGGCCCATACTTGTGAATCTAGTTCTTGTGTGGAACAAATATGAAAATAAATATGGAATTTGGAAATCCGTGGGTGACAAGTTTGCAAGAAAATTATGAATCTGAAATTATGGATAATATCTCATAATTTATGAATACCTGTGACACAGGTGAGACAAAAAAATCTCTGTCTCGAGAGGAGAAGCGAAGGCTATCAAGCTGGAAAACATGAAAAATGCTACTGATTGGGACATGAGAACCCTGTGGTAAGCCATGATCACCTAGAATATGTTGTGTTTTGGCAACACAATTCGGAGGGATGCATCGAAAGATTAAGTCTGAGGGATGACTTGACTGTAAGGCTCAATGAAGTCTCTGAAATTTATATTGTGCAAGAAATCCTTGGCAAGGAAAGATGGATCTCCTGAGGAACTGTATAGCAGTGAAGGGTATGCCTGAGCCTAGTCTTGGAGGGTGAGTGACCGCAAGGAAGAGGAGACTTTGATAATTCTTATAAACTATTGATTGGGATCATGCACACAATGGGCATGTCCAGGAAAAATAGTGATCCCAAATAACAAGATAGCCATGTGGATGCAAATCCACAGATTGCACACATAATTATTATGATAGATTATGAAAAATTTCCGCTTGAATTTTGCACAACAATAAAATGTTTTCACATGAAATTGTGATTAATATGCTTGTTTTCCAAGATTATTGAAGGCGGGTGACAAAGACCAAGAGTTTGGAAAGGATCTGATCAAGAAAGAGGATCAATATTTCTGAAGCAGTTGAATGAAAAAGGCATGACAGGTGTTACTGAGAAAGAACACCGAGGATGATGTTCCTTTTAAGGGTGAGGGGATTGTAATACCCCTGTTTCCCCCAGCTTGTAATTAATCATTAATTATGATCACCATGCTATGGCATGGGAACAATGTAAGTGTATTATTTATATTTACAATGACTGACTGTGGGGGTGAAGAATTGAAGTACCAACCATGATATCACTAGAGGAAAGAGTGAGGAAACTGTGGAGAGGGTTCATTATGTCAAAATGACCTAAATTTCTCCTTGCTAAAATAATAAGCCTCATCCTGATCCCAAGGATAAATTAGTTAATGAGAAAAAAGACTGGTGGTTGAACCATTAACCACCCCAATGAATGGAAGCATGGAGGGTCTGTTTGGGGAGACAAAAAATTATCAACCCAAAGTACCACAAAGGGAAGTTTTTTCTGTAGGCCCAGACTGACCCGAGTTTCTTTCTGATAGAAGGAACAAGACAGGTCCAAAACCTTCCTGAAGGGAAAAAAAGGTGTGCAAAGAATACACGTGAAGTCAGACAAGAAGGAGACACACCAGGAGAGGGAATGCGTGACCCATATATGCATAAGACATGAACTAAGAAGAAGATGGTGAGCTTGATGTTGCGGGAGCATCTGAAAAACCTCGCAAAGACTGTGACAAAGAAGGAGAGCCTTTGAGACACTACAAAGGTTCCCTAGTGATATCATGGCTTGGCATGGGGGTGGCCAGAGTGCTAAGAATGAATGCTTCTGAACCTATGGTTGGGTGGAAATGCGAACACCCACAATCAGTTGGTTGGTTGCAACTTGTAATAGATAAGTACTTCATATACCCTGTACACTTAAATTGTATTGTATGATTTGAATGTTTGTGATTGTGATATATTGTGTCTCTCGTGAAATTATGGCATATTGTTCTTATGTGAATTGTTTCTTTAGAATGGTTTTAAGATGGCAAGTTTGGCATTTGGGTTGGTTGGAAAATATTCAAGTTGTTTTCCAAAGGAACAACCTCACAGTTATGGAGTCGAAGCAAGCTCTAGGGGACTGCTACAACCTCGTTGATCCTTAGGAAATACCTCTTCGCCGAATTAGAGCTTAAGCTCTATGAAAGGAAGGCGCTTCCTTCAACCAATCATCCAAGAGACCACAGTCTCATGCCCACTGCCTTAACAAATTCACAACTAATTGGTTAGCGCATATCCCATGAGAGTTTTTGAAGGACCCATGTGACCAAGGTCTGGGAACCCTGTGCTAGGCCCAAAAGGAGCTGATCCTTTCTGGATTCAGAACTCCGGGAGTTTGGATCTTTGGGGTGTTTCAACCTTACCATTTGCAAATAGGTTGAAGGAAACTGGTAGTTACGGTTACCCATAAGGTTGACCGACGCCTGGCGGTCTCCCTAACTGTGGTTGATAGACCTGCCCCACCGTTAAACCTTTACCCATTTACCCACCGCGAAGTAACCCAAGCCACCGATTTGAGGGTATTCGGGAGTAGCCTTGGCCATTGGATTTATGTTGAGATAACTTCATAGAAGTCCTACTTCGAGAGAATAGGCATGTTAAAGCACCAAACTCCCTGAACGCCGAAGTTATGAAGTGATAAGAGTTGTGGATCTGGGGAGTCTGTTAAGAACCCCTCTTAACCATATGATTAAACAGTGGAGGGACCCGCGTACGGTACTTTGGTGGAGTCCTGCTTCAGGAGAATGGAGCGTCCATAACGCCAAAACCTCTGAATGTCGGAGTAGATGTCAACCGCTCAATGTTGAGGACATGTGGAATGTTGGTCAAAGTCCTTCATGTGTTCAAAGTTTGGAACTCTAGAAGGAAGTGTGATTCAAGGCGTGGAAAGATCTGAAGCCCGGAGCCCGGAGAAGACGTAGGTCATTGATCTGAGATAAGCACCAGTCGTCTAATCTACTAGTTTGGAGTTTGCGCATTCAAAAGTATTGCATGTTGGAGAAGGTAAAACCTCTGAATGTCGGAGTCATGAAGTAACATGGATCGTTGATACGAGGATACTTCAGGACCTCCCATAACCATTATATTGTTATGAACATAATACATAATAATAAATATAAATACATTATAATAGTTAATGAATAGTTAATGAAGAGTCACCTTACCAATGAAAGGTCACATATCTTCATGGAAGGGCACCCCTGTGTGGGTATATAAGGCCCTCATTCTTATTGTATCTCATCATCTCATATTCATTTACATTACTATTTAATATACTATCCTTTATGGATTACAACCTGTTGTCTTACCTACATTAGATATTCACCTAGTGAACCAGTTGTTTCACCATAGTGGTATCAGAGCCTCGTTGCTAAACCTGACCATTGGCCACATATTATCAATCAAAGTTTCTTTGATTCTTATTCATTGACCACGTCAAGCCCTTGGCCCTATACAGTTCATAATTCTTAGAACTTTTGGTATTTGACCAAAAATTTGGCCCTTGGCCATTTAAAATTAAAAAGTCATTCTGCTGCCAGAAAATTATAAGAACCAAAAATTAAAAGATTATTCAGCTACCAGAAAATTGAAAGAAGAAATCTAATCCACTGCTAAATAAAAAAAAATATTGGAAGGTTCCATATCATATCATATAATATATATAAAGAAAAGAATAAAAAGAAAAATATTACCAGGACATCGCGTACATCAATAGCCGCCCAAAATGACATTGTAAGCAATGCTTATGTTATCTGTTCTAAGGAGATCATATAAAAAAAAGAGTCTGAAAATCAAGCCACAAGCTCAACTATCAATATCTAGTATAAAACCACCATTGCTAAAGGGTGATTGCAAACAAACAAAAAATTTGAATCCATCACCGAGGGGAGGTTGTAGGCACCATTTTTTAAATTAAAATCATTACATTGCATCCCCTCGACCATCATGATTGTTCAGATATTTTATCAGTAATTCGCACAGTAACAAACTGTGTGATGGTCACAAAAAATGATATGATTGGTTACGACCAAGATCTTGGGACTCGAATAGCTTAAGTAGTGTGGAATAAACAAACCGAAAAGTAAGTGAAGTCAATCGCCGCCTAAGTATTGTAAATATCACGTCATTACTTCAGGTAGAGTTGTCGTGGGAAGATTACGTTGGAAATTCTCATCGTATAGAGGATCACTACCATATCTGGTCAACCAAGTCAAGGGGTGCTTCCAAAGAAAGTGACGGTTTCACCACTAAAATAATTTTAACAATTGTAACCCTTGAGTCTGAACCAATAAGAATTTGGAAGAGTTGGTTTTTAACAAGGTGAGCCTTTATTACAAAAAGCAAACAAAAGGGAGATTAAAAAAGAATATTTTAATCCCCAAATCGAAAGGGATAAAGTGACTATTCAAATTCCAAGAAGTGATTAAAGTAAATTTATTAAAAAATAATTATTAAGGAAGGAAAAAAAGTTTATATACAAAAAACATATGCCTATTTAATTATACCAAGAAGGAAGTATACAGTGGAATTTAAGTCCAAGAATTTAAAAGAGAGAGATACTTAATATTAATAAAAAGAAAAGATCTTACGTATACTAAGGAAGGAAATACAAGTTTTTCAAGGTATTAGCTTCTAACGAAGCTTTTTACGAAAATTAAAATGGAATTTAAGGAATGAATATTTTCTGGTAAAAATCATCGAGCTAGATGCATCAAATTATTAACAATTAGAAGAAATATTCAAGAAAAATAAGTTAGCATCCACATTTGCCCAGATAAGAAGAAAAATCACATAAGTATGGATTTGGAAAATCAACTAATAATTCCAAGGATGAATGTAATCAAAACAAAAGACTTTCTTGGCAATAAATATGACATCAAGGACTTACCATTGACACTCGAAGACTATAAAATCATATTGAACTTCGAGGTTACAACTATATATGAAAAAGAGGTTGATATAATCCTTGGCTCGACTTGGTTAGAGATGTTGGGTAGCTTAATATTAAACCTTGAGAATTTTTTTTTAATGTTTTCCTACAAGAAGAAAAAAATAAAATTACATGATGTCTCAGTGAAGTCAGATTCAATATCTACGTCAAAAGATCTTGATCAGATCTCCAAAATACTATTGTCAGACAAACAACAGTCAATACTTGAGATCCAAAAGGAGTGTGACAAAATATTCATAGACAAAGATGCAAAAATTTGTCGCCTAAAAATTCATAATCAAAGTTTACTCGCCCAGATTAAGAAGATAAAGAGTGATAAGAAGACAGTAGAGGAAAAGTTAGAAGAAATTATCAATAAGGAATCATTGGTAGATAAAGAGACAATGACTAAACCTATGGAACTATAGAATTCTTCAAATGGAAAAAACCTGATGGTGGATAAAACAATTAATATAGACCCAGTCAACCTTACAACTCAAAAGGATTTAGTTGATGTAAAGAGGTCTTCACATGTCGAAGTAGAAACAAGCCAGGGATATGAAGAAGACTCAATTCCAAGTGTTAATCAAGAAGAAGCTACAAGTACACAAAGTAAATATCAGGTTGCAAGGATTCCTTATAGATATCCTAATCACAAAAATCGATACTTCAACCAATCAATGTATCCACATAAACAAATGACAAATATGTCAAAAATTATTACCTCCATTACAAGTGATGCTCAAGATAGAAGTTATCAGGGGAGTCAAAATACATCAAATTGTCTACAAGAACCCCATAAAATATCCATTGTGTAGAAGATCGATTTAAGGTGGGAAGACTCCCTTACAATTTGACAGTTCTACGTAGCGCTTAGAATATCATATCGTTTCAAGTCCTCAACAATCACTAATTCATGAATAAAGAATGAGGAGACAATATTACAAGCCAGAGCAAGAGATAATTCTTCCATAAGTATGCTTTGAGGACAAAACATTTTTAAGGGGAAGGCAATGTTATGAACACAATATATAATAATAAATATAAATACATTATAATAGTTAATAAATAATTAATGAAGAGACACCTTCCCAATGAAAGGTCACGTCTCTTCATGGAAGGTCACCCCTGCGTGGGTATATAAGGCCCTCATTCTTATTGTATCTCATCATATCATATTCATATACATTATTATTTAATATTTTATCCTTTATGGATTATAACATGTTGTCTTACCTACATTGGATATTCACCTAGTGAACCGGTTGGTTCACCTACTTCGAGAGAATAGGGATGTTAAAGCACCAAACTCCCCAAACGTCGAAGTTACGAAGTGATGAGAGTTGTGGATTTGGGGATTCCATTAAGAACCCCTCTTAACCATCTAAGTAAACAATGGAGGGACCCACGTACGGTACTTTGGTGGAGTCCTGGTTCGGGAGAATGGAGCATCCATAATGCCAAAACCTCCAAATGTCGGAGTAGATATTGAACGCCCAATTTTGATGACACGTGGACCGTTGGTCAAAGTCCTTCGCGTGTTCAGAGTTCGTAACTCTGGAAGGAAGTGTTGTTCAAGGCGTGGAAAGATTCAAATCTCGGTCCCTGAAGAAGACATAGGACGTTGATCTGAGATAAGTGTCAGTCGTCCGATTTGCTAGTTTGAAGTTCGCGCATTTGAAAGTATTACGTGTTGGAGCGGGTAAAACCTCTGAATGTCGGAGTCGTGAAGTAACGCGGACCGTTGATTCGAGGATACTTAGGGAACTCCCATGACCATTAGATATAGACTATGGTTAGCTCGACGTTGACCACTTCGGGAGCAAGGAGGAAGTCGCACCATGGATCCCCCGAATGCCGAAGTCATGAAGTAATGGAGGTCATAGATCAATGGATCTACGTGGACGCATCTCAACCGTGAGATCTAAGGGTGTAGGAAGGCCACCAGTCTGGAGTGATGTGGCATGATGATGTCACCCAGGGTGACACAATCCCATGTTTGACATTCTATGTGTCACCTGGATTCATACGTTTTGTAGACCCTACATGCCCATTAAAACGTGACACATGTCACCCCGGTAGGGGCCATGTGTCATATCTTCCTTGCCGCGTGTACCCCTATCACTTGCTTACTTGGCCCATTTGGTGAGTGGAGTGCTCAGGACCCACCTATCCTTGCCTCTGCGTTTATCATATAACCACGTGTGAGGGTGGACCCTTCGAGAGTTCGAAACTTCGGGACTCCAGAGGTTTGTGATGTAGTGTCGTGGGTAAGTCAAAAGGCCCAAAGGTCGAAGCCACGTGGAGAGATTATGGGATCCTTCGGGAGTTCAGCGATTCAGGACTCCGAAGGATAGGCGTGCAGAAAGGAGAAGAGACGTTTAGCACCGAAGCACCGGATGTTGAAATTCCCTCTAACTCATGTGTTAAATGAAGACCATGTCACGCCATTGGATTGGATGGTGGATGAACCTCCCCGTGGATGTAGGAACTTGGGGACAGTACGAATGAGGTGGAGCCACATGGCCCATGTCTGATAAATTCTTGAAGAACTTCGGGAGGCCATAACTTGAAATCCAGAGTTCGTTTTTGAGTTTGGTAGTGGTCGATAGAGAGCTACGGTTGAGTAGAAGAGAAGGGATATCTCATAGAGATGATTCGAGACGACTAAAGTAAGTGAAATTTTGATGCCCCATCGCTAGAAAGGGTACTTAGGGGTCAGGTGTGTTATAGATTGGGCTTGAGATGGATATGTCAAGAATTCCACGTATGTATATGTGTTTCATATTATCTCTAGACCCATAGTCTAGTCTTGTAAAAAGCATAAGGTGGTCTCTCTTTTGACCACATGTTATGAACCAACGCCTTGAGAATGATAAAAATTCAATGAATAATAGTCCACTTCGAGGGGGAAACCTCTGTTTACAATATATTCAATGTACAATATGAGATGAGATGATACTAAGAATAGGTCTCCTTGGTATATATACAGGAGACAAAAGGTACAATTGTAATGAAAGGGTACAATGAAGGGTTCTAGCCTACATACAAATATAACACTAGAAATGTAATAATTCAATATCTAGGGCTTAATAAGGGGTTTTACACTTAACATGGGGATTTGTATAGGGATTATCATGCCTTCTCCTTCAAAAAAGTGTTTTCCTCAACACTTGACTAAGAGTGAGTGTTTCTACATGAATAACTCATATTCTCATGTTTCCTCTTCCACCAATAGATTCTTCCATTTGACAAAAGACTCGGTAATTTCTTGATTTCGTAGATGCTTAATCCTTGTTTCAAGGATTGTTTCTAGTTCTAGTATGATTTTACCTTCTTCATTAATATTTGGTAAAATAGTTTAGACTGGGATCTTGTCACCAATTACCTACTTTAAATAAGAAACATGGAAGACTAAATGTACACATGAAGATGGAGGCAACTCCTATTTCTAATCCATACTTCCAATCCTCTGCAACAACTTATAGGGGCCATAATATTTAGGTGCTAATTTATTTTCCTTCTTTTTTTTCTTGAGGGACATCTATTTATATTGTTGTAGCCTAAAAAATACCCAATCCCCCACTTCAAATTCCCTTTCACTATGATGTTGATTTGCTTGTTGTTTCATCCTATTTTGTGCCATAATCAAGTTGTCCTTCAATAGTTTGAGAACATATTATTGGTGGCCTATGTGGTCCTCCATTTCCTAAAACTTTGTGGTCCCTTTCAAGGGTGATATGATAGATGGAGGATGATATCCATAAAGTTCTAGAAATGGGGAAATTTTTTATGAAGTATGGAAGGATGTGTTGTACCACCATTGTACCAAGGGAAACCACTTGATATAATTCAAAGGGTATATAGGGTTGAGTGTGGAGGTATGGGAAATATACAAGCCAAGAGGGATGGAGCATCATAATTTTAAAATGGATTTTAATCCCTAAATTGAATATGAGGTGGGCTATGATTGGAGAATGGAAAAGACCAACAAGGATATCATGTAATTTATTAATTGATATGAGGACTAGAATGAAGCTATGGATAAGGATGGGCCCAAAATGGGATGTGAGGGAAAGCAAGAGAGAGAAGGTTCCAACCTCTAGAAAGAAGAAAATAATCAAAACAATTAAGTCCTAGGGAAGGAAAACAAGGAAAACCCTTCTTAAAATGAAAGGAAAAAGTAATTGAAGGTTTACCTAGATCAACGAGGCACCAATTAGTGAAGTATTTGGTGGGTTCACTCCCATTGTATCCTCTCTGGTCGTAGTTGAAAGGTGGTTGAAGAAATTCTTGCATGATAGTAAAAGGAAAGGTGAAAAGGTATAGTATAAAAAAAACTTTTACTTCATTTTATTTTCACCCCTTAAGAAATTTTATAATGGCATTATTTTACCCCTTGAGTTATTTTATAGTTTACCTTTCCATGTGTGGTGATAATTTACCTTTTTATTTAGGTAATGCGATAGTAACAAAAATTTGTATTTCAATACTTATCATGCCTTTTGAAACTTTTATTACCATGCTTTTCCATGGGGTTAATCGTTTGTTAAGTTGTGATTTAGCACGACACAATGTGGGTTCCGAATATTTTTATTCTAGAAACTTGTCACGGAGTGGTGAATATTGTAAGTTTTGGCTTAGTGAAACATAGCACAAGTCTCATTTATTTCATTCTTGCACCATGTCGTAGGGTGAAAAATATTCGATGATACACTTTGGCACATTCATAAAACCTTCTAACTTGTGCCTTGTTGTAGAGTTGATAACTTCTTGATTTTGTATCTCTAAAATAAGTCATGAGTCTATAAAATTTCATAATTTGTCTCCTCTACTATATGTTGTTGTTGGACCAAGTCAACTAGGAAGAGTATTTGACCAAGGTAAATTATCAGTCAACTACGAAAGGAATTTGAATAAGAGTTATAAATTATCAGTAAACTACGAAAGGAATGTGAGGAGTCATATGGTATGATGCACTTGAGTCGATCAACCATACATTGTGGTCTGCATGTGTAGTTGTAGATGCTAGGTAAACATCACCTCCTTCTTCAGTGGAGGTTTTTGCCTCCATGGAAGAGGTACTATCAAGTCTCTTTGGTTTTTCAACCTTCTTAGACTTGCAATATTTCTTATAATGCCCTGTTTTACCACACTTCCAACATTTCCTCAAATATTTTCCTGGAGACTTAGATCTACCTGTAGATTTAGATATCCCCCCTGAAGGCTTACTGAGATTCCTGTCTTGGGTACAACCTCTTACAAATAAAGCATTTGTGCTTGAACATCCATGCTTTTCCACCTCATCTCTTCAGATAACAAGGATGCAACTACATCCTCATACTTCAATGTAGATTGAGTGGTACTACCTATTGCTACAACCAGATTATCCCAAGAGTCTGGAAAAGAACATAACAAAGTAATACACTTATCTTCTTCTGCAATTGTAATATTAACAGAGACAAGTTGACTTACCAGAGTATTAAAGGCATTTAGATGTTCTGTCATAGAATCTCCATCTTCCATCCTAAGATGATACAACTTCTTTCGAAGAAACGACTTGTTTACCAGGAACTTTTATTGATACAAATTCCCCAACTTATCCCATAGTTCCTTCGTTGTAGATTCTCCCGAGACATTCAACAACACCAAATCTGCATCGCAGAATTGAATAGTACTCCTTTCTCTTCTGTCCAACTTCTCCCAATCTTCCTTTGACATACCAGTAGGTGGTGTACTAGTAGGTTGTGTACCAGTATCATGTGTGCTAGTAGATGGTGTACCAATAGGCTGTGTACTAGGATCCACAATGATGCATTGTTCTTTTTCTACAAGAAGGTCCTCCATCTTTAGCTTCCATAGCTCAAATTTTTTACCATTGAACTTCTCTATCTTGATTCTAGATCAACTCGCCATTCCTTTTTCTATACTCGAATCTCCACTACAAAATCTCCCACTAAACCCAGGTTTATCACAGACCCAAGATAAACTTGATCTATCAAGACCGAGCCAAACCCTCAACAAAAAAGGCGTCCCTCTGAAGCCAAAAAAGAGCTTTGATACCACATGTAAGTTTTAAACCTGCAAAGTAAAGTAATGCATATAGATTCTTAAGAAAAACAGAAATTAATCAATGGCTCATTCACATAGTACACAAAGATTTTATACTGAAAACCCTCAACCAGGAAAACCTTTCTTATATTCATTATATGGAATTTCACCATTCACCATACAATATATACAATGTTTTTAGGTATTCTGTAGATACCCAAACCCTAATCACTTAATCTGGGATTGATTTAGAAAACCTCTAAAAATAACAAAATCCGTAGACGCAGTTGTCAAATCCGACATGCCTGTTCGACAACACAGGTATTCCAACAGAGGACGAACACCTTCAGTAGCCACTCACACAACCAGATCAAAGATCAACACACCGATGTTTTCACGTGGTAAAACCCCTACGGGGAAACATCCACGGCCCCAGCCAATGCGGCCACATGGAGCAGTTTATTAATGCAAAGAAAAAGATTACAGAGAGATTTTACAAGAGATTTTCTCACAATCGATCATCGACAAATGACCCTCCATGCTCTTTAAATAGAGATCATGGACCAATCGGGTGTTAAGCCACAGATCAATGG
>ML779261.1:0-13952 GCA_009831015.1 Picea engelmannii
CAAAGGTGTATCAATTAAAAGCATTATATCAATGGGAATATTTGGCAAATTAGTGTACCACTTGTTAGATAGGATCAAACAAGAGATGGGAAAATGCCAACTCATGTCATCGTTTTTTCACTTTCCTATATTTTTCAGTTCTTTAACATCACTTTTCTAGAAATCATGGATCAATCACCTAGAGCTACTAGAAACTGTTAACCTAAACGAGAGAATGTTAATGATAATGTTACCTCCTCCTTGAAGTCCATCTATTGAATGTGCTACAAGTGGAGTTGTAGGTAATGCACATCATCCTTATTATAACAAAGCTCAAGAAAAAACATGTGTTGTATCTAGTATTTTTCCTCTTTTATATTTTTCATTGAAATTCTGACATAAAACTATGAAATGCTTTAATGAGAAAACTACATTTTTTTAGTTTTAGTTTTTAAACATCTAATTTATATTGATTCTCAAATATTTAAATATTTTATATTTTTTATTAAAATTCTCACATAAAACTATGAAATGCTAATTATAGTTTTAGTTTTTAAACCTCTATTTTATATTGATTAATATATTAACTAATTATATTAATATTTTATAAATATTCAAAATACTATATATCCATATTTGATATATATAATGTATACACAATATTATGTTTTGGGAGTAATTGTTCCTACATATCTCGTTTCTTAGTGTCATGTAAATTTACCTATATTAGCTTAACTATTACAAAAACAATTAGTTAACCGCCCATGATAATCTAGTCCTATGATAAAAGTTAAAAGGGTTGAAAACCAAAAACGTTCTAAACATATTCGCCCTTGAAAGGTTCGGAGCATGTAAGAGAGGTAAGTACAAGTGCTTCTTGACTTTAGTCGCTGACACAGACAACAAGTTTCTATGGAAACAAAGCTGGAGTTACTATAGAGTTGAAAGTGAAGATTTTTAAAGAAAAAGACAATAAAATAGTCGAAAACTTGGACTGCGAGATGTGGACAGCCGAAGTGACTAAAGTCTATTCTGCACGTTACAAAACATTGGACGTGTCTTCAGTATAAGGCATTTCCACAGAAAGAGAAGCCAAGTTCTTAACATCTCACCACGCTCCGTAAGCCGTTTAATTATCCTTTAATGTCGAGATATATATTTCGCAGTCATGTTTGTAACCTTTTAAGTACATTTAATGACGGACATCTATGGAGACCTCTCCAAAAAAGGAAAAAAGAAAAGTTACTGAAAATGAATATACCGTTATTGGAATTCTGGAGCAAGATTCATAGTGGGGACGGTTTAGTTCGAGCTCCGCGATATCGTAAGCACAGAGCATAGCCAACGCACTGCCCATGCTGTGTCCAGTTATTGTTATGCTAAGCTCCTCCCCCTTTTGTTTTTGTACAAGTCTCACAATTTCACATAGAAGCTGCTCTCTGGCGCTTCCATGGTTAAACCTGCACGTTGAAACGTGGGAAGTGTAGAGGCCCAAAAATCCCTTCTCCACCTTTATATCCTCACGAGGCTCTAATAGATTTAAACGGGCAGGAGTTAGTGTATGCATAAAATTAGAGAGCCATTCCATGTATGTTCCAGTGCCTCTCATGGCCACCACAGTGTCCCGACGTCCAAGACGCTTAATCTCCTTCTCATCGTCTGACACTGCAACGTAACCAATCCAGTTAGATCCATCTCCAACTTCCAAATTATTTTTTAGGAGATCGGGAACGTTTATAGCTGGCGTGGTGTAAATGTATTTTGTAACCCGATAACGACAATTCTCCATCCCCGACACACCAAACAGACTCTTCCGCCCATATTTGCAGCTGCCATGAAACTTAGACCCAAGCTCCCAGTCGAAAGATTCATAACAGGCTCTACGAATACTCCGTATCTGATAATCTTTGACAGGAGAAGAGGATGCATTGGACCCAACAGTCCATTCCAATTGTGGCATCCTTGTATTTCTTTCCACGTATCTGCTAACAGTACATGATCATCATCATTCTTCTGATTATGATGATGATGATGACCTGAGTATAAATCTGGCCGATCCAACTCTGTCTTGGAGCTTTGAAAAACTGATTCCCGTCCGGTTGTGCGTCGTCACTCCAAGGAAAGTGCTGCAACTGTAACGGCTGCTATTAGAAATAGTAATTTCTTACAGGAAACTGAATTGCGGTCGAACATTTTCTGGAAAACTTCGTGTGGTGGGTGATGCGGAGAGCGGTGGGTAGTGAATCAACTGGCAAACACCATGGTGAAATTTGACAATCATGATGTGATATCTTGAAGGGGCAACTTTGTAATTAAAGACAAAATGAAGAAGAACCTTTGTCACTCAAGACAGAACGGCCACACTGGAGATGTTGGTTAAGGACATGAAATGAAGAGATGTATATATATAGACACACTTCGATTTTGGTAAGCACACGAAATTAATGGATTTATATACAGAGGCACTCCGATTCAGGGTAAGCACATGAGACAGTACGATTGAATGAAAATGCCTCGCAAACACCAAATATTCCCACGAGACAAGCACGGCATTGACCAAGTTTCATTTGCCTAGTTTCAATGAATTTTTTGACCATCAGCTATATTTTAAACGTTGCGCTGTAAGAAGTCCGTATTTGGAGGTTCCACCGAGCACATCACGCGCGAATTTCTGGTGTTCTTATCCGTTGGTTGACTTGATAATGTACTATGGACGGACTATCCGGCCAAATGACATGACAATTTTGTTGAATATACGGACTACTCGCTTGGATTTCTAATTGGACTACTTTCAATTTTTCCTTGTGTTTTGCGATCAATTTTGTTCCAAACACAGGTAAGAAGAAATTTAAACGATCAATTTTGTGTAAGAAAAAATTTAAAAGAATGGAGGTAAGAAGAAATTTAAAAGAATTGCATATATAAATTGTTAAGATTTTAGGATTAAAGTAGATTAAAGGTTTTCAGGATGTTGCATATCTCAATCTCAATGTATTCAAAATTGTAATTTAAACAAGGCTAGATGGCAGCGGAGTCTTGGTTGGGATGAGAGTAAATGCGACCTAGTAGAGACACGTAGTTAGAAAGTTGAAATACATTGAAATACTTTTATATATAGGAAATATGTACTTTTGTAATGGATCGCGGGTTGTTGGGTTGGCGATATACAAAAAGCACCGACAATTTTACGATAATTGGGCCTTTGATGTTCTCTACGATACAAATCGAGGAGTTGAATTGCGGACTATAGAAATTCATCACAAATAAAAAAAATATACATATGCAATATGTACTTGTATAAAGTACATATTTAGTTTTATACATATGAAATTTCTACTTTTATAAAGTATGGGGAAGAGATTTTATAGACGATGCAGGGAGCCCCCATTGCATACTTAGCCAGTTTTTGGATCGCGGGTTCTCAGGCTGGCGGGTTCAAAAATGGGCCTCTGATGTTCTGTGACCTACAAATAGCACTGACAATTCCTCGATATACAAAATGACAGGGAGAGTTTAGTTTTCTTTAAAACTAAGGCTTTTCTTGGACAAAAAGATATAGCATTGCTAAATTAATTTTCTTTGCACACGTTTTATAGAGCATGCAGGGAGCGGTCATTCCATACTCCGCCAATTTTTGGATCGCGGGTTCTGGTGGTTTCATAAATGGATCTTTGTTGTTCCGTGCCCTACAAACAACATCGAGGGTTCCGTGATATAGAAATTGACAAGCGGCGTTGCATGTCTGTTACATATCTCTAGAATTACATCAACATCGTTGAAGACTGAAAAATTAGCATACAATAGGAGACAAGAAATGTGGCATACCCGAATTAGTTTTATTTGGAACAAACAAGAAAGGTTCTTGGAAACCCAAAATTTAGTATACAATAAGGGCATTGTAGAATCAGTTTTCTTTGTAATTTATCAAAAATTAATCATGTCTGTTACATGTTTCTGAAAATTGGCAGGTTTAAAATTGAGTCTCTGATGTTCCGTGGCCTACAAATAGCACAGACAGTTCCGCGATATACAAAATGATAAGCGGAGTTGCGGACTATAGAAATTTACAAAAAAATAATGTCTATTATACAATAGAATAGTAATAACGTTTTCCCGAATTAGCTTGTTTTAAAACTAAGGCTCTTTTTGGACAAAAAAGATATAGCATTGCCGAATTAGTTTTCTTTGTACACGTTTTATATAGCATGCAGGGAGTGGTCATTCCATACTTCGTCAATTTTTGGATCGCGAGTTCTCGGGTTGGTGGTTTAAAAAATGGGTCTCTGTTGTTCTGTGCCCTACAAACAACATCGAGAGTTCCGCGATATACAAATTGAGAAGGAGCGTTGCAAACTATACAAACTTATTATAAAATAAATAATGTCTGTTACATATCTCTGGAAATTATATCAACCTTTAAAACATCAACGTCGTTGAAGACCAAAAAATTAGCATACAATCGGAGACAAGAAATGTAGCATATCCGAATTAGTTTTATTTGGAACAAACAAGAAAGGTTCTTTGAAACCCAAAATTTAGTATACAATAAGAGCATTGTCGAATCAATTTGTTTTGGAATTTATAAAAAATTAATAATGTTTGTTACATGTTTCTGAAAATTTAAATGCGTTTGTCATATAGACTAGGATTGGGGCTCCCGCGAACCATAAAAATAAATAAGTACAAGAATTATGAACGTTGAAAGAAGTGCGCGACGATAGAGAGGAAGACCTGAAAAGAAAAAAATGGAAGTTAAGAGTGTTTGGTTACAATTTTCTATTGAAAGAGGACATAAGTAGATTGATAAAGAAGAGAAGATGATAGCATAGACTTAAACTAGATTGATAAACAAAACAAGATAGCAGTATAAACTTACTATGAAGCCGATGCGTTTTTGTTGCTGTCGTTGATGGGCATTGTAGTCGTGTTGACCGGTTGTTGCCCTTCTTGGATGATGCCCTCTATTCTCTTTTGAAACCATTCTTCGATGTATCTTTTCATGGGAGTTGTATTGATTTCATCCCGTATTTCTATGTCGTAAAGGTTGTTTTCTAATTTCCTTAGATCCATTGAAATACTATGCAGAGTCTGTTCAATTTCTTCATTGTGTGAGGCATAGTCTAGTACCCAACGCTTGTGCTCACTAGACGATGTTCAAGTATGTTGTAAAACTTTTCAAAAGACAACCCCTTTAAAATATCAACTTGATCCTTGAAGGCTTCTTTGGTGACTGACAAGGATTTGAGAATTAAGTTAGGATCTTGAACCTCGTTGGTAGTTACAGCTAAGTCCAGCTGGAGCAGGCTTGTGAATAAATCTTTCTTTTCTGATATGACTTATTTACATGACTTGACAATGAGCTACAAGTTGTCAACTTTCTTTTGCCAGGATGCTTTTACTTTTTGGGTGTGCTTTGGCGAGGGGAGTTTCTCCTGTCTTCTTTTCAGTTCCGATGTGTTGTCAGCATATTTTGCAAAAGGGAACAGTACCTGATCACAGAAAAGATGTTCATTTTTAAAGTTCATTTCCAATTGTTCCAGCAAAGCTTTAACCTTCTTTCCGAAGGAAACTAAATTTTGCGATGTTTCCCAGGCCTAAGTAACTACCTGCATTATTTTGTTGATGTTATTCTCTACAAGGGCTCTAGATCATGCAAGGAGGGTAGAGGATACTTTCATCTTTGTGGCAATGGTAGTAGACATGATTTTTGCCAAAGGACTAGCAAATTCTGGAGTTGCAAGGAAAGCCTGCCCAAATTCGTTGAGGCGTTGTTTCATATTGGCATTTTTTGTCTCAATTCCTCCAATGGAATCACAAAGAATGTCACCGGTTCCCTGGTGAAATTGGAAGATTTGGGATGGTGAAATTTCGCTAAAGTTAATCTCTGCACGATATTTTCCTTTCCTGTTTGTTACATCTCTATTTTCAATGACCAGACTTTTATATTGGCTGTCAAAAATAGTGCTTTGGATTACGAAGGATTCGTCTATGTCAAAAAATTCGATGTCTAATATTTCCACTACAAACGACCCAATTTTATGCATGTGCTCAGCTTCAATTTCAAGTTGCAGTTTTCCACTTTCAATTTGGGGTTCCTCCGCCTACCCTGCATTGTTTTTTCTCTTCTTGGCCAGTGGAATTTTGTGAGAACTATCAATATTTATGCGAGGAGGGTTCTTATCTCCTCCTCCGTTCAAAGATTTCTAGGTTGCTTTCTTACTGGGCTGGACCATCGAAGCGATGCTCCGTGATGTCGTGCTCTTGGGAGTGCTGGCGGGGGATTGGGTACACTTCTCACCGGATATTTTTCCATGTTGTTTGTACAATTTAATGGTGCTTTGCAATCTCTCTACATCGCAATCGGTAGAAACAGGATTGTTGTTAACATTGTTCCTGTCTTGGGTTAGGTGTGTATGGATAAAAGAGGTGTTAAAGCCAACACCCAATAAATGTTCTCGAAAAATTTCATTAGGGTCAAACCCTTTTATCCTTTCAGCATACGTTAGGTTCAATTTCTTGAAATGGGTGGCAAACTTGTCAATCTTGTTGATGTTTCTGCACACGAAGTCTCCAACTTTCTAGGGAAGAGGAATGAACTTTTTTTTTTCTTGTCATGGAAAAAATGCAACCAGTGGTTGTATTGCCTTGCTATTTCTGCAACAAACATCTTGTCCATGATATGGCATGGAAGGAAGACAAGATTTTCCTTAGAGCCAAAGACCATGAGGACACTGTGATTTTCCTCTTGTTCAAGTGTGTCCTTCCTATTCAAAATCTTGGTTTCCTGGCCAGACATCCGCGGAGCATCCTTGCCTAACAATAAATCTTTGAAAACTGAGACAAAGCCATTAAAAACTTCATAAAAACAATGGGAGGCCTTGTGTCTCCAAAGGGCCTAGTGCCATAATGTGACTGGGTCGAATCCACAATTTATTTTATTTGAAAGAGAAAGTTTTGGAAACAGACAACAATACACAATTGCGAAAATCAAGTAGGATGACATATAAAATTTATTCGATTCTTTGAATCGTGATAACTGGGATCAGAGCTCAATCGAAATTAGCTTCCCCCAATCGAAAATGTATTGTTCCTTGACTGTGAAATACAAAATATAAATAATTATATGGGAAAATGCTTGTTGTGGATGCATGTCCCATTATTCTTGTAACCAACGAAGCAATTTCCCAGAATGGATTTCTAAAGGAACTTACCTGCAACCTTGTGATATCTTCAGGAACTATTGTCGGGTCTTCGAGGAAGTCCGCTAAGATGTCCAACCCGTTATGATGTTTTTCTAGAAACTGTTTGCAGTCTTGTCCTCTGAACGTCAATGTTGGGTTCGATAATTTGAACATCTCGCGGAAGAGCTGAGGCAACAAAGAAACAGGAGAATGGTCGTGCAGTGGAATAATTCTTTGGCCTGAAATATATTTTTCGGCGCACCAAGAGACCACCTCCTTAGAGTCAAAAACCTCAAGAACGCAACCTGTATGAGCGATTCCAGAGGTCCAAATCACTTTGTTTTGGGCAGAACGGGATAAATAGTAAATGTATACCCTGGACCACTGAAAGATCTGGTCCTCTTGTGTGAACATATTTACTGTATCTCCAAAAAACTACTGTCAACCTAGTGCCATAAGTCTACAAGAACATTTATTTGTTCCAGTCGATGAATGAAATGAAAAGTTGGAAGGAATAATATAAGCCTGCGCAAATTTTGGTCGAAAGCGTGTGAATTAGAGATGTCCTCGAGACTTTCGTTGATTAATGACAATTTGGACGGTTTTTGTATGATGCATTGTTAACATTAAACAATACTAATTGCATGCATAGAAATGCCAACACATTGGATATTGCAATGAGCAATTAAGCATTGTAGATTTCTTGAGCGGCCCAACACGAGGATGCGTTTTGGAGATGAACAATCGGAAGGGACAAAATAACTCTCCGCACATCTTGGTTTAATGCGTAATAATGGGAGATCTCCTCGAGGTTTTCGACCATTAATGAAAATGTTGACAGTTCCTGCATAGTCAGCTATTAGCATGAAAGGTTTCTAATCACATAGTAAGAAAGTACGGAGGTCGCGGGTAGAGGAAAAAAGACAGCTACAAAATATGGTTGCAACATACAAGCATTGAAGGTGAGGGCGGGAGGGTCAAATTGTATGTCTCAGAACTTTTTGAGTGCAATACGTGTAACAGTGAAGAGGATATGGTAGGACAACGAGAAGCATAGGAAGTTAGTGGGGATGGAAGGCACTGAGAGATACTTTGAAACATTTATGAGTAGTGGTAGAGTGACCGCGCTGGAATTGTAGATTTCGTGAACTCGACAACAGGAGAATCCAAAACGGGGTGAGAAGGTTTCTACAAAGGAGGAGAGCCCCAGACCTTCTAATTGTATCGCTCTGAACATTTGAATACATAATCTGTAACATGGAAGAGCGGACGATGTCATAATATGGTAGTTAATTTGTATATTTTAGAGAGTGCAATCAAATTGTTTCATACCTCTGTGTCCAGTTGTCAGTACTAAGAGTTAATTTAGTATTCAAAATAATTTTTTAGAAACTGTTAGACAATTCATAGGGACTAGCATCTGTAAACAATGGCAATCTCCACCCCTCCAGTCCTGCATTCTGTGTGTCAATTTGTATATCACGGAACTGCGAGGGTTGTTTGGATGACACAAAACAATGGAAGTGCAATTTTGAGTCAGCCACTCCGCAAGTTCGCTTGTCAATTTGTATATCGCGGAACTGTGAGTGTTATTTGTAGGCTACGGAACAATAGAGGTCCAAGTTTGAACCTGCCCGCCTGAGATCCCGGGATCCAAAATGTCGCTAGATATCAAATGCAGAATTTGTACATGCTCTATAAAATATCATGGGAATTAGTACATGCTTTATAAGATATCATGTGCATACTTTATAGTCCCATAATACACGGGAAGAAAAAAAAGGGAAAAAGAACATAGTAGTTAGCAGTGGAATTGTAGATCATGGAAATTTAGAGTGGAAGATGTATATAACAGAGAAACATATCGTAAGCATCGAAAGAAACGACGGTTGGTCGGATTCGTTGTCTGATTATATAGATGGAGATAAACATATGTCAACCTACCAACGCTGGAGATGCATATTTCATGAACCGGGAAACAGGAGGATCCAAAACAGGCTGAGAAAGTTTCTACAAAGGAGGCGAGGCCCGGACCTTCTAATTGTATCGCTCCGAACATTGGAATGCATAATATGTAACATGGAAGAGTGGACGATGTCGGAATTCGGTAGTCAATTTGTATATTGCGGAGAATGCAATCCCAACTGATTCGTACCTCTGTGTCCAATTGTCACTACTAAGAGCTATTTTAGTATTCAAAATAATTTTTTAGATACTATTATACAGCGAAAAAATAAAAACTAAAATAATTTTTTAGATATTGTTAGATACTTCAAAGGGATTAGCATCTGTAAACAATGACAATCTCCACCCCGCCAGTCCTACACTCCGTGTGTTAATTTCTATATCATCGAACTGGGAGCACTGTTTGGAGGAAACAGAACAATAGAAGTGCAATGTTGAGTTAGCCAGTCCACAGGTGTGCTTGTCAATTTGTATGTCGCGGAACTCTGGGTGCTATTTGTAGGGCACAAAACAATGGAGGCCCAATTTTGAGCCCGCCCACCCGGTCGAGAACCCGCGATCCAAAATGTCACTAGGTATGGAATGCAGAATTTGTACATGTTCTATAAAATATCATGTCCATATTTTATAGTCCCATAATACACAGGAAGAAAATAAGGGGAAAATGATGGAGAAGTTCGTAGTGGAATTCTAGATAATACATGGGAAGAAGAGAAGGGAAAAAGAACCAAGTATCTTGCAGAAGAACATCTAGTGTTTTATTATTAATGAAAATGCTTGTGAATCCCTATTGAGTTCTCACCAGTTAATGCATAAAGTGCAGATCACGAAAGTATCTTTCGTACCACTGTGTCCACTTGCCACTAGTAAGAGCATTGTTGATGTATATCAGGAAGAACGCGAAGTTGCTGGGGATGGAAAGCAGCAACAGATACTTTGAACGAACTTAAGGTATACAAGAAACTCGCGGTGGAATTGTAGATCATGGATGTTTTGAGTGCAAGATGTATATAGCATAACGATAAGCAGCTCATTTCGCAAGCGCAATCCCCACAGCGGCGGTCATAAAATTGGCTAAGTATGAAAAGGAACAGAGGTCGGTCACATCCGTCGTGCAAGGATATAGATGGAGATGTTAAGGCATGAATTGTAGATCACAGAAGTATCTTTCGTACCAGTGTGTCCACTTGTCACTGGTAAGACCATTGTTGATGTATGTCAGGAAGGACGTGAAGTTGCTAGGAATGAACATCAACAACAAATACTTTGAACGAAGTTAATGTATACGAGGAACCCATGATATAATTGTAGATCAAAGATGTTTTTAGTGCAAGATTTATATAGAGGAATGATAAGTAGATGGGCTCGCAAGTGTCGGCCCCACAACAACGGGCATAAAATTGGCTAAGTATGGAATGGAACAATGGTTGGTTGGATCCATCTTGCGAGGATATATATGGAGATGAAGACATGTCAACCCACTGTACATAGAAAAATGACTAAGTCTAAAACCATAAAGCCATAATGGACGGGAAAAACAAAATGGGAAAAGAGATAAGTATTTGAGAGTCGGGAAAACCTTTTTTTTCCGTTTATTAATGGCAATGTTTTTGAACCTCTATTTCCTTCTCACTAGTAAAAGAATTAAGTCCAAATCACTGAATCTCTTTGCTTGCAACATGTATATGACGAAATAGGGGACGTAGGTGTTGGATACCGCGAACCTGGGGCCCGATGTCCAGATAACTGGCTAAGTATTGCCCAAGATGAAGTTTTGATATCTATTTCAATAGTATTCATACTAGTATCTATCAATGGAGAAATTTTTCGTATTTATCTGAACATTATTCATACTAATATATATTAATGGATTGTTTATGTTTCAAATGCAAATGATCTCCCAATTTGAAAGATGCTCTTCGGCTCGCAAATTTCATTGAAACCAAGAAAATTTTGACTACAAGATGTACCTAGCGCAACAAGAAACATGAATTTGCATTGTGGTCTCAACAAGATAAATTCCTTATCATCTATTCATCTTGTAGTCATTGCAATGACATCAGCAAACGACGGCTCTCCATAAACATCAATATCTAAATTAAATTAGAGGAAATAAAAAATTGTGGTGAATCTAAGTAATTAAAGCATAAATTGCAAACTACGGAAGTTCCTAAGCTGTAAGATGTATATGACGGAACAGTGGACATATTTGTTTAATATCGCAAACCCAAACATAACTTCCTAAGCTTTGTCGAAGAGCAAGTTTTCTGTATTTTTTCCAACAATACTGATATTAGTATATATGCACGGATATTATCAAATAGAACAAGCTGCAATATATCCAACATACTTCACATGAACATTGCGTCAACAGTTCAGCAGCCTTTTGTAACTCATGAATTCATTCTATTTACGGAACCCGAAGAATGGGAGCAGAACGGGTCCTCCAATTTCTTTCTTTAAATACAGAGTCAGTGCCACATAAGTATGGCCTATGAAAAAGTATTTTTAAATGTAAAATGTAAAGAAAGAACATACCAGGTTTTATTGAGATTGAAGTAGTGAGCAACATAAACAAAATATTGTGCTTCATGTTTAACGACACAGGGAAAGAAGGTACAAAATACAATTAAAACAAATACCAGAAATTGGAAAACACTATTAAGAAATAAACCAAAATTATTCTATATTCAAATAAGTTGTGTTTCAAAATACAGTTGAGGCTATTTGTGACAAAGACTTCGATTTCGCCTGCCATAGACCAATTAAAAATATATACATTGATGAAGCTTCTTCACACTTTTCTTGACGTTCAAACTCTTTATTCATAAAAAACGAGTTGAATATCAATTTTGGGTTTCGTACTTAATCGGTGCTGCAAAGTAGATCTATCCAAGTTTTTTGAATACCTTGTTTCTTCCAAATATGACCTGCTTGCAATGGCTTCTTATTCAACATTTTAGTCTTTGTCAAGTATTAATTTCCTTCTTTCGTCGAAAAATTGGGGTTTAAGGTGTTTTCTTTGCAATGTTCCTGAGCATCCACATACGAGACAACTTAGAAATGCGATTCAGGTTGATTTCAAAGTGAACGAAGTCGTTTTATTTCACAACAATTAAGGCATGGGAAAAAAATTCAAGTATATAGTGACTGGTATTCTCCCTGTATTCGATCGTTTGTTTGGTGGAGAAGCCTACTTGAGGATTTGTATGTGGAACTTCTTTTCTTTATTACAGTAAATTGGAAGAAACATCCAACCCCTATGCAAAATGCAAATCTGTTGAGGTGCATAACTTCTTTGGGTAGATGAGGTGTGGCAAGTGCATCAAATGTTGCAGAATGCACCAACACAGGTCTGGAAAGTGTATCAAATGTTGCATATGGCATCAGAATATATCTTTCCTCATAGCGGGGGAGATATGGCGGCCCACAGAAAGGTCTGGAATGTTCAGATGTGGTGCCAAATATGTAGACTCTGCAACTACATCCAGAGAAAAATGAGCAAACTTTGATAAAGAACATGTTTTTCTGTCAAGTCGGCTACCAGAGCCACATGCAGGTCATCAAACTATGAAATAGAAACTCTTTTAGTGATAATATGTCATTTTATCCACCCATACAGATTCTGTTACCAGCCTTCAAGGAAGACAAATACTTGTGTGATCTCTACGATTCGATACTGTGGCCAAATCTGTGTTGTTGGAAGAAGCTATATACTTAAAGGAAGAACTATCTTGCCGGTGACCTAAAAATCCATTACAATTCCCAACAAGAAAACAAAGAAGTTCAACAAAAAAATCTCCAGGCAGTCTTTTCAACCAACCAAAGCATCGAAGACAGGGAGAACACCAACCAGAACATACTTGTTCTTTTTTTTTTCGTCTTCTCTGAGTTTCTCTTGTATAACAAAGATTTTTTGACTCAAATCTCACGTCAAATAAAACTAGTCTCTCTTCTTTCATCTTCCCCTCAATCACATCTCTAAGTTGTCTTACATGTCCATGACCAGGAACATTAGAATGAAGGCACCCTAAAGCGCAACTCTTTGATGATAGAGAGAAATGGAAATAAGTATTTAAAAGCAAGGTTGGATGGTCTTCCATACATTTTGTGTTGATTTGTTTTAATGACAAATGTTCTCAATATTTTCAGTTATTAATGCCAATCTTTTTTAATATGTACATTGAATAGTGACTAGCAACACGTATTAAAATTCCCATATTCGAGCAGATTCTCAAATCTGACATCTAAGATATGCACAATATTAAAGAGGGACATGATGTCAAGGCCTCTGTGGGTCACACGTTCGTGAACTATGCTAAATATTTTAAGAAAACTAAAAGTGCACAAGAAAAAAAAAAAAAAAAATTATTTTCGCAAATTTAAAATGCAGGCAAAAATAAATTACCAGATCCCATAATATTCGGTTGTCTATTGATTTTAATGGCAGATGTCCTCGAGCTTTCCAGTTATTAAAGCCCATCATTTTGAAATGCACAATAATAAAGAGGGACATGACATGAAGGCTTTTGTGGGTGACACGTTCTTGAACTATGTTGAAGCTTTTAAGAAAACTAAAACTGCAAAAAAAAAAAAAAAACTATTTTCGCAAATTCAAAATGCAGGCAAAAAAAAATTACCAGATCCCATAATATTCACCTGTCTATTCATTTTAATGGGAAATGTCCTTGATCTTTTCAGTTATTAAATCCCATCATTTCGAAATGCACAATATTAAAGAGGGACATGACGTCAAGCCCTCTGTGGGTGACACATTCGTGAACTATGCTGAAGCTTTTAAGAAAACTAAAACTGCAAAAGCAAAAA
>ML779261.1:32745-60445 GCA_009831015.1 Picea engelmannii
GCTGGATATTTTACTGTTATTCTGTCATTTCTAGCATTTCGTTTCTGTTCTGCATATTTTATATATCTGGTATCTTGCAGACATAAGTAAATCAAGCAGTGGTAGAATCTAAAGATGCAAGTGACTATGTTCATTTATGGCATCAACGTTTGGGTCATATGAGTGAGAAAGGGCTTAAGGTACTGGTTGATCGTAAGTCACTTCCAAGTTTGAAGTTTCTGAATTTGAATTTCTGCAAGTATTTTGTTTTTGGAAAACAGTGTAGACAAAATTTTAAAACAGGAAGGCATACAAGAAAAGGTATCCTTGATTACATTCATTCAGATTTTTGGAGACCATCCCCTAGAATTTATTTTGGAGGATCGTCATATTTTGTGACATTTATAGATGATTACTCTAGAAAGGTTTTTGGTCTATTTACTTAAAATAAAAGATGATGTATTTAATACTTTTAAGAAATTCAGAGCTTTGGTTGAAAACAACAGTGACGGGTCAATCGAGTGTTTAAGGAGATATAATGGAGGTGAGTTCACATCTGTGGAATTTGAGAACTATTGCAAGGAAGCTAGGATTGAAGGACATAAGACCACTATTTATACTCCTCGGCAGAATGGTTTCGTTGAACACATGAATAAGACTCTTCTAGAGAGAGCAAGGAGCATGCTTAGTAATGCCAAGATGTAACAGGAATTGTGGGGAAAAAAAGTTCTTAAAGCATGTTATCTAATAAATCGGTCACCATCAACTGAATTAAACTGCAAGATTCGAGAAGAGGTATGGACAGGTCATTCATGTGATTTTTCAAATCTGAGAATATTTGGTTGTGATGCTTATGCTCTTATTTCTAAAGATCAACATTCTAAGGTAGATCCTAGATCAAAGAAATATGTCTTTGTTGGCTATGGAGATGGAGTTAAGGGGTACATATTGTGGGATCCTAATTCCCACAAACTCATCATAAGAAGAGATGTAGTATTTGATGAATCCTCACTCTTAAAATAAGAACGGGTAGATGTTGATGTTAAGCCCTAAATAGTGGCTCATTACCCCTTAATTGGGGCATATTACATTAGTAATGTTATTTTATTTATGTTGGCTTTAGTCCATTAGTTGTAATTATACCTCCTAGTCACCTATATATACCAAGGAGACTTTTTCATTTGGAATCATCTTGTAATTGGACATTTATGTGGGCATAAGGAGGTTGCCCCCTAGAAGAGGCATATTATATGAATTTATCTCTTTTTCAAGGCGTTGAGTACCTATTCTGATATTTTTCTATGCTATGTTGATATTTGGTTCTTAACATATGGTATCAGAGCTCAAGGTCTAGGGGTTTCGTTGCTACATCTGAGACACCTTGGAATTTTCGCTATAACTTTTTTTTCTACAATGTTTCAGAAGGAACGGTTTGGATAATATTTAGTATATAGATCAAGGTATGTCGGGTTAAAATTTCAGCTCCTGAGGCCTTATAATTTCCGAGATATATCCTTTGTAATATAGGGTTCTTGAATCATCCTGAACTGACTCATTGCGGAATTTTTTCTATAAAAGTTTTTTCTGTAACATTTTAGACCCTGAAATCTGAAGACCATTCACATAAATTAGTAAGGTATCTGTGGTAAAAATTTCAGCTTCTGGGTCATCATACATTTGTAGATATACCTTGTGGAAGATAAGGTATATGACTAGACCTATTGACTAGTCTCAAGCAGGTGTTCCAGGTAAAACAATCATAAATTCTTCCTAGAGTATCCAAATTGAGTGAGACTAGTTTCACTGAATATTGTACAGTCTCTAGTATTTCAGGTACGAGTTTCAAAATTTTATATCAATTATTTTGTGCAGGGCACACTGTACAAGTGAGATCTTCTAGAAAGGCCAAAAATTAGCAAGTTGTGGGGAAGTTACCGTAAATTCCACTTGGAACATCCAATTTTGATCATACCTGTGGCATTGCAGAGAAGAAATACCAGAGAACTACAAAAAATAAAGTTTCATACCCAGAATGGATGAAACTTTGGAGATACAGCATGAGAAAGATTGTCTAGCAGAACCACCTCAAAATCAAGGTTCCAAAGTGATACTTGGCCAACATGCCACCCAAAAAGGGAAATTCTGCACCAAATAAGCCTCCAGACATTCCTGCATGGACTCTTGATGAAGGTGAAGGTGAAGAAATGTGTAGGGACATAAATGAATTACAAAAGAAGACAGTGAAAAAAGATGAACTGGAAGCAATAATGGATACTAATATGGATGGTTTAAAAAGGGAGATCATGGAAGGAATGCAAAATTTCCTAATAGAGAGGACACCTGAAAGTGAAAATGTGTCCCATGAAATTCATGATGAGGACACAAGGAAGATGAATCAAGAATGGAGAAACTCCAACTTTGGGTTAAAGACCAACCAAATTCCTAAGATCGATATGAGGAAGTTTGATGGCAAGGACCCAATCACATGGATACTTCAGATGGAACAATTCTTTGATCTACATAATGTGCCACATACACAAAAGGTACGAATTGCTTCTTTATATTTAGAACCCAATCAATTTGTCTGGTATCGATGGCTTTGTTCTCGCAAATCACTCGTCACTTGGACAATTTTCACGGACGAAATGATAGCACACTATGAGGATACAAGGAGAAATACCTTTTTTATCCAGTTGACAAATCTAAAGCAAAAGGGTTCAGTTACAGAGCACATTGAGAACTTTCAAAGATTTAATATAAAGGTAACAAATATTCCACAAGAACACTTGATTGATGTATTCATAGGAACTTTAAAGGATAACATTCAACATGAGGTTCAACATTGGGAACCCAAATCATTGGAGAATGCATTCAGGGTGGCAAAAAATGTTGAAAGTAAAAATATGGCTATGGCTACTAGAAGGACCAATCCTAACATCTATAGAGAAAATAATGCTCCTTCTTCTAAAACACCTCAACCTACAAGGTTGACACCTCAACAATTGGAGGAAAGAAAAGCAAAAGTTTTATTCTTTAATTGTGATAGCAAGTACAGTAAGAGACATAAGTGTGGTGAGAAGAAATTATTCTACATAGATTGTGAAGAGGAAGAAGAACAAGAACCATCTCAAAATGAAAACGTAAAAGCAATTTCGTCTAAAGAGTTGACTCCCATAATATCGTGTAATGCATTGGCTTGAATTAACACTCCTCACACCCTCAAGATCGAAGGATTTAACAAAAACAAAAAGGTAATAGTCCTAATTGATTCTGGTAGTACTCATAATTTCATTCACTATAAATTAGCCAAAGCTCTCAATTGCTTTGTATATCCAACGCCAGAGTTTCAAGTAATGATTGCAGATGGAAGAACTATCAATTTCTCAGGAAAATGCAATAAGATCAATCTTACTATGGGGGAATATGTAATTAATAGTCCAATGATTGTTATACCCATGGGTGGTGTTGATGTTGTACTAGAAATCCAATGGTTACAATCATAAGGAATAATGGCTTTTAATTTTCAAGATCTTTTCATGAAATTTTCATTGGAAGGAAAAGAAATTGAGTTAAGAGGTATCACAGGGAAACCCGGTAAGGTGATAATCTCTAATGGCATGACAAAATTATTGAAAAAGGGGCATCAAGGTGTTATTGCACAACTATGCTCACTAGATGTTCAAACATCTAAGCCATCTATTCCTCTAGATCTCCAAGGGATCATTGATAAGAATTCCAAAGTATTTGAAGATATTCTGAAAGGTCTTCCACCCACTCGAAATCATGATCATGATATTCACCTAATTTCTGGGAGTATTCCTCCTAACATCAGGCAGATACCTTATGCCCATAAAAGTGAAATTGAGTGCATGGTTGAAGAAATGTTAGAGGCTGGCATTATTAGACCTAGCCAAAGTTCTTACTCTACACTGGTGGTAATCGTATTCAAGAAAGATGGTTCATGGCGTATGTGTCCATATTATAGATAGTTCAACAAGATCACTATCAAAAATAGGTTTCCCATTCCCGTCATTGATGAATTGTTAGATGAACTACATGGAGCAATCTATTTCACAAAGTTGGATCTTCGTTTCGTCATATTAGAATGAAGGAAGAATATATCCCAAAAAAAACATTCCGAACTCGTGAAGGCCATTATGAATTTGTGGTCATGCCTTTTGGCCTTACAAATGCACCTTCCAAATTCCAAGGGTTGATGAATTCCATTTTCAAGCCCTTCCTTCGAAAATTTGTGTTAGTATTTTTTGATGATATACTAATCTATAGAAAGTCTTGGGAGGATCATGTGCGACATGTTGAAAAGGTGCTACAACTACTAAAGGAGCAACAACTATATGCCAAACCATCCAAATTTTTCTTAAGAGTGAAGGAGGTAGACTATTTGGGTCATATTGTATGTCATGAAGGTGTCAAGGTAGACCCTAACAAGATTAAGGCCATGATGTACTGGTCAATTCCCAAAACATTGAAGAATATTAGAGGATTTTTGGGTTTGACAGGTTACTACCACAAGTTTGTTCGACACTATGGAAGAATAGCTCCCAGTAGAAAGCTTCATAACAGGCTCGTACGAATACTATGTATCTGATAATCTTTGACAGGAGAAGAGGATGCATTGGATCCAACAATCCATTCCAATTGTGACATCCTTGTATTTCTTTCCACGTATGTGCTAACAGTACATGATCATCATCATTCTGATGATGGTGATGATGATGATGACCTGAGTATAAATCTGGCTGATCCAACTCTTTCTTGGAGATTTGAAAAACTGATTCTCGTCTGGTTGTGCGTCGTCTCTCCAAGGAAATTGCGAGTGTGGTAGGTGATGCAGAGAGCAGTGGGTAGTGAATCAACTGGCAAACGCCATGGTGAAATTTGACAATCATGATGTGATATCTTGAAGGGGAAACTTTGTAATTAAAGACAAAGTCAAGAAGAACCTTTGTAATTCAAGATAGAACGGGCACACTGGAGATGTTTGTTAAGAACATGAAATGAAGGGATGTATATATATATATAGACACACTTCGATTTTGTTAAGCACACGAAATTAATGGATTTATATACAGAGGCATTCTGATTCAGGTAAGCACTTGAAACGAAGGGATTTATATAAAGAGACAGTACGATTGAATGAAAATTCCTCGCAAACACCAAATATTCCCACGAGACGAGTTTCATTTGACCAAGTTTCATCTGCCTAGTTTCAATGAATCTTTTGACCACCAGCCTTCAGTTTTGAGCTACATTTTAAACATTGCACTGTAAGAAGTCTTTATTTGGAGGTTCCACTGACCACATCACATGCAAAGTTCTGGTGTTTTTATCCGTTGGTTGACATGATAATGTAGTATGGACGGACTATCCGACCAAATAACATGACAATTTTGTTGAATATACAGACTGCGCGCTTGGAATTCTAATTGGACTACTTTAAATTTTTCCTCATGTTTTGCGATCAATTTTGTTCCAACACAGGGAAGAAGAAATTTAAAAGAATGGAGGTAAGAAGAAATTACATATATAAATTGTTAAGATTTTAGTATTCAAGTAGATTAAGCGTTTTTTAGAATGTTGCATATCTCAATGTATTCAAAACTGTAATTTAAATAATTAAAATTAGCTATTTAACCAACAATTACATTGTTTTTATTTCATTAATAAATATTAAAAAAAAATCTAATAGATAAACTAATAAAAAAATTCAATACTCAAATGAGCTACTCTTCATTATATTTTTTTAATAGTGAGCGTTCTAGAAATAAATNATATATATATATATATATATATATATATATATATATATATATATATATATAATATCAAAATAAAAATAGGATGGAACTCCTCATTATATTTTAATAGTGAAAGTTGTTGGAAACTTGTGACAATGAATGGTTAGGATTTCATATCCTATAATCAAGCGTTGGTTGTAATCAATAAGACCAAGTTAGAATATGGATGGGATTGCATTTAATAATCAGTTTTCCTGTGTAAATGTATATAAAATTATGTAAGCCCGTAGAGGCAAACATGAGTGTGAGTGAGCTATTGTAATTTCCATGATCTGAATAATAAGACAATCGATACCTCTTCTTGGTGGACATAGCCCGATATTTGAGTGAACTGCGTGAAATCTCTATGTATTATAATCTATTGTATTGTTGAGTATCATATGTGAATTGCATTTTTCCGCATTTGCAATTATAACAAGTGGTATCAGAGCAGGTTAGAAGAGAGGGTGTCGCAGGCAACAAATTCTCGGAGGAACCGCAGGAGTGAAACCTGTGTACGGTGCGTCGATTTCCACATTGTCGCAGGGCCTCCTCTTAGAAGGTGCGACGACCCATTAGTTGAACTTTGGAACCTCGGAAATTCCTTAGATCGTCGCACCTTGGTTGTATCGAGAGGAGCGACGACCCCCTGACACCATCGTAGCCTAGTTGTATTTGGAGGTATGAAGATCCATTGAAGCACGTTGTAGGGACGCTGCATCGGGAGGTGCGGCGACTTATTTTTAAAACAAAGGTCACAATCTTCATTTTTTTTTTAAATTCGCATGTTTTTTTGAAAGAATTTAAGGTATCGTCTTTTGAAAAAGTATAAGGTATGAAGTTTTTTTTTTAAACAAACAGGTGGAGGATGCTATTAAAGGTGAATCTAGTATGCATATTATATTAAGTATTGTATGCATATTATATTGTATGTAAAAGGTGGAGGAATTAAAAAGGTGAATTAAAAGGTGAGGAAAAGGTGGAGGATGCTATTAAAGGTGAATCTAGTATGCATATTATATCAAGTATTGTATGCATATTATATTGTATGTAAAAGCTGGAGGAATTAAAAAGGTGAATTAAAAGGTGAGGAAAAGGTGGGGTTAGTAAAAGCTTTTTTTATTAAATTTTTTTTATTAAACCTTGTGGAGTTTATACCATTATTCCTCTACATTATTTGTTTTTAAAAGGGCCTTGGTTATTATAAGTAGTGGTGTTGTGAAATTCGTTATTCTGCCAATGGAGAAAACTGAGAGTGCCAAATTTGAAATTGAGAAGTTCAATGACAAGAACAATTTCGAGATCTGGAAGGTTGAGATGCACGATCTGCTCATGCAACAAGGCATGGTGAAGGTGATCTTGGGCAAAGAAAAGAGACCCATGACCATGACAAATGAAGACTGTGATGATATTGATACGAGAG
Organism: Picea engelmannii; assembly: GCA_009831015.1. Classification (NCBI taxonomy): domain Eukaryota; kingdom Viridiplantae; phylum Streptophyta; class Pinopsida; order Pinales; family Pinaceae; genus Picea; species Picea engelmannii. Next base: position 39,946 of record ML779261.1, read on the forward strand.
CACTGAATGTCATACGTGTGTGTTTGGTCGATGATGTTTTGTTCAACATTGTTGCAGAGAAAAAAGTAATCGGTTTATGGATGAAGATGGAAAGCCTGTACATGACAAAATCATTGACGAACAAGATCTTCCTAAAAAGGAAATTGTACATTTTGCGCATGAAGGAAGGTACAAAAATAGCTGATCATTTAAATACTTTTAATACTCTCTTAGTTCAGTTGACCAACATGAGAGTAAAATTCAATTCTGAAGACAAGGCAATTACATTATTGTGTTCTTTGCCCGCATCATGGGATCACTTTGTTACCTCTATTAACTTTAGCACAACAGGAAGTATTGAGTTTCATGTTATTGTTGGAGCACTATTGTCTGAGGAAACAATGAAGAAAATTTATTCAGAAGCCTCTACGTCTCAGGCGATGATGGTCAGAGGCAAACCTAAAGAAAGAGGATAGGGTCAGAGGGATTTCTCTCGGTCAAAGTAGAAGGGTAAAAAGAGAAAGCTTAAGTGTTGGTTTTGTGGCAAACCAGGACACCTGAAGAAGGACTATTGGAAGAGACAACAAACATCCAAAGAAGACCCTCCAAAATAGACGAAGGAAGCAAATGCAACTGAAACAGGTTCAACAACAGATTCAGGTATGACTGATGAAGCTTTATCAATTAGTATTGTTTCACGTCATGATCAACAATGGTTATTAGATTATGGTGCTTCAAATCACATGTGTCTTCATAGAAACTGGTTTGTTACTTACCAATCTATAGAAGATGGAATTGGTTACATGGGAAATGACATATCATGTAAAGTTGTGGGAATTGGTAACATTCAAATTAAGATGTTTGATGGAACTGTTAAAATACTAACTGATGTGAGACATGTACTTGAGCTTAGGAAGAACCTAATTTATTTGGGAGTCTTAGACACTGGAGGATATAAGAGTATTGTTCAAGGTGGAGTTATGAAAGTCTACAAAGGAATCCTACTGGTTATGAAAGCGAAGAAGGTTGGTAACCTGTTTCTGTTAGAAGGAAGAATTGAGTCAGATCATGCGACAACGGTATCTGACAAAGACAATGATTATGTTCGACTGTGGCATCAACGGTTGGGTCATATGAGTGAACAAGGATTAAAGGGATTAACTGATTGCAAGTTACTTCCTAGTCTAAAGTCTTTAAAGTTAGAATTTTGCAAGCACTATATCTATGGAAAACAGAATAGGCAGAAATTTAAAACCAGAAGACACACTAGTGAGGGAATCCTTAACTATATCCATTCTGATGTTTGGGGACCATCCCCTACTATTTCATATGGAGGATCATCATATTTTGTAACTTTTATAGATGATTTCTCTAGGAAGGTTTGGGTCTATATGTTGAAAGGAAAGGCTGATGTATTTACTGTTTTTAAGCACTTTAGAGATTTAGTGGAAAAGTGCACTGGTAGATCCATTAAATGTTTAAGAACTTATAATGGTGGTGAATTTACGTCAATGGAATTTGAGAACTATTTCAAGGAGTTTGGGATTGATATGCATAAAACCGCTGCCTATACTCAGCAAAATGCAGTTGATGAACACATGAACATGACTCTTCTAAAGAGAGCAAGGAGTATTCTTAGTAACGCCAACTTGCAGCAGGAACTATGGGAAGAAGAAGTAACTACAACTTGTTATCTGGTGAATCGATCACCATCAACAAGAATAGAGTGCAAGATTCTTGAAGAGATATGGAAAGGTCACCCTTGTAATTATTCTAATCTTAAAGTTTTTGGTTGTGAAGCCTATGCTCTAATTCTGAAACATCAACATTCTAAATTAGATCCAAAATAAAAAAGGATTATATTTGTTGGATATGGTGATGGTATTAAGGGGTACAGGTTTTGGGATCCTACTACCCACAAGATCACTATTAACATAGATGCAATATTTGATGAATCATCTCTCATCAAATCAGATGTAGATTTTAAAATGAAACAGGAAGAAGTACCTAAGTATCAACATATTCAGTTTAAAATCAGCTCAAATAATGATGAAAGTGAACATGAACAAGTTTCTGAAGATGTTCATCAAGAGTTTCCTGCAGAGGAAGACATGATTGATGATAAAAATCAACAGAATGTGGATAAGCCACAAACTTCCCTAAGGAGGTCTACGTGGGTCAGAGTTCCTCCAAGAAGGTATGATGATTTTGTTTCATCAATTTCTTTAAGTACTAATGATGATGAAACTTCATGATATCAGGAAGCTATGAAGGGTTCTAACAATGATAAATGGAAAGAAACAATGAAAGATGAAATGAAGGCATTAAAGAGGAATGCCACATGGTACCTGGTAGAACTTCCAAGAGACAAACAAACTGTAGGTTGCAAGTGGGTCTACAAGCTGAAGAAGGGTGTTGATGATAAGGTGGAAAGGTATAAAGCAAGGCTGGTTGCGAAAGGATATTCTCAGAAAGAAGGTATTGAATTTCATGAGATTTTTTCACCAGTTGTTAATTCTGTTTCAATTCGAATTGTGTTAGCATTAGTTGCATTACTTGATTTGGATTTGGAGCATCTAGATGTTAAAACTGCCTTCTTACATGGATATTTGGATGAGGAAATCTACATGGAACAACCTAAAGGGTTTGTTCATAATCGCAGCAAGAAATTTGTTTGCACGCTCAAGAAATCATTGTATGGTCGAAGGCAGTCGCCCAGACAATGGTACAAGAAATTGGACTCTTTCATGGTGAGACAGAATTATACAAGGAGTGAGTATGATCATTGTGTCTACTTTAATAAATTGAATAATGGCATATTCATTATCTTAATATTGTATGTTGACGATATGCTTTTAGCAAGAAAAATCATAACTGAGATCAACACGTTAAAAGCTCAAATGGCTAGGATGTTTGATATGAAAGATCTAGGAGCAACAATGCAAATTTTGGGCATGGAGATATTCAAAGACATAAGGAATGGAAAGATTTGGTTGTCACAACAGAAGTATGTTGGGAAGATACTTTTGAGGTTTGGTATGAATGATGTGAAACCAGTTTCAATCCCTTTGGCTTCCCATTTTAATCTTTCTTCAAGTTTATGTCCTAGTACAAAATAAGAAAACGAATATATGTCTCGAATGCCGTATGCTAATGCAGTAGGAAGTTTAATGTATTCGATGGTTAATACAAGGCCAGACATTTCAAATGCAGTTGGGGTTGTCAATAGGTATATGGAAAATCTAGTGGTTCGAAAACTTGAGATGAAAATTTTCTCAATGTAATGCCCGACTTCTGGAACGCTAATAAAAATGGCAGAATGGAAGGAAGGAAAAGTCATGCAGTCCATCGATGAACATGTGAAAGAAACTAATCTCTAACTGAGAAGCTTTTTGCAGACTTAAAGTCTGTCCTTGGAAACCAAAAAGGAATGAAACATCAAAAGGGACAATGAATTGAAATAACGTAAGATGTGGTCAAATTTATTCTCAATAAATGTATATAAAGGCCTCCCTCTCTTTGGATGACATCTTTAGATCGGCGGATCATTTTTAGTCCCTGGGTTTCGTTAGAAAGTCAAAATTTTGTAAATTTGTAAAATATTCTTTATGTTTTCTAATGGTGATTTAAAAAAAGTAATGATTTTGAAATATTTATAAAGTTGTATGGTTGTAATATTTTTTTTTTTGAAATATTTAAAAATTCATTTCATGTATCCTTGGTTTGAAGGGGATTTGTGATAAGAAATTAAATTGTATTTATATAAAAAAAAAAAATTAAAAATTAAAAATTTACTTTTTTTATCGGGCCACTTGGTTTTGGGCGTTGAGGAGGAAAAAGGTGGGGCTATATACATTAAGTGATACTAATTCAATCTTCAGTTGATCTGTTGATAAAAAATGGCGATAAACGCTTTGCCTTCTTGTCGATCTCTGCGCTGCACGAGAAGGTGGAACATCTTCCTGTTTAAACTGTCGGGTTGTCACAACACATACTATGCAATTATATTTGTGGTTGGTTTCTCGATCTTTTTGGCATGTGCATGAAAACGTTTGAGTGTTTTATGTTTAAGTGTTGAATCCCTTGAGATTCTTTAACCATTTCTCCAAGATTGGTTGAGCAATAAAGATTAATATTGTTCTTATTTATTTGTCTATGTTGTGTATGATTGTTATATCTCATTTTGTTTCTAGTTATTAATTTCCTTGTGTGTACAACTCCAGATTTTAACAATTGGTATCAGAGCTAAGGTAGAGTGTTGGTCTGTGAGAGCCGAGGTTAACTGGTTCGCGCACTCAGAGGCAGAAGGGGGACGAGAAGAACCACATGAGGTACGTGAGAGTTCATCGACTGGAATGGCAGTTTTTTCAATATTCCTTTTGACCAGATTTGTACGTTGATCGACGAGGTCTAGCGTTCTACTAGTTGGACCAACAATTATGTCATCATGAGGTTTGAGGTAGAAGTCGAGCTTGGATCTGTCATTCTTAAAGGAAAAAAAGGACATGAAAATGGGATGAAATGGAGTTACAACTATGGTGGAGATATTGGAAAGTCATAGAAGCATAAGCCCAACATATAGGGTGTGGAAGAAGGTTTAAAACAGATGCTATGGAGGTGAATCCATACAGGAAAAGGAGACCGATTGAATCCCAAGGAGAGGGATGCACTCATAGTGGAGTAAAATTGTTATGGTAAAGGCGGTTTGCAGGAGTAGCGAATGGTTGTTGGTCACTCCCGTGTGTTGGAAACATGCCAACGAATTTCATCATGTGCTCACATGCGCTCACATGCACATGCATTTCAACTAAATTAGGAATGTGCATATATGCACTCCTTATAAATTATGTAATCTATTTATGAATTGTTTGTGTAACTATGTGATCTATTCATGATCAATTTTTGTAACTGAGTGATAGATGTTATATATATGAGCATATCCACAGAGGTGATAGTGCGATGTGGAGTGCAAGGTGCGTAGAGATCAGAGTGTGTGTCAGGAGAGGATGATTGTATGATTGATATTGGCTATTGCAATCCTCCATTGAATAATAAGAATATTGAATATCATTGCCCATGGTTTTTTCCCGCATTGGATTTCCACATAAATCATTGTGTCAATTGTGTGATTTTTGTTCTTCGTTTTATTTGTCTTTAATCTTGTTTGTTGATGCTTTGTTTTGTTTCTGCTACCCAATAAGTAATATCAGATCAAGTTGAGTAGGTGTCGTAGGTGAACCATGGAAAATTGTGTGTAGGTCTTCTGTGAACATAAGAAAGTGTGGTTTCTACACCATGGAGTTCCGACAAAATCAACGCTCCCCATCCACATTCAAGGAGGGTCGATCTCTAAACATTAGCACCCCCTTACCACACTCAAAGTGTGCCAATTTAACAAATTGAAGTTTTTTTTCGACTTGGTATTAAATTTGTGGAGCATTGACTTTATAATATTTTATAAAGGGTGGATGAGGTCATGTTTGTCTTATTAAACATATGAGACAAAAGGTGGACGAATCGAATTTATGGAGGGAGGTGAGTTTTTCTTAATAAATTACAGGTGATCTTTTTAAAGGTGAAAGGGTGGTTTAATAGAAGCTTTTTTAATAAAAAGTTTGTTAAGTTTAAAAAAAAAAAAAAACTTTTAATTAAAGTTTATATTTTTGAGATTTAACTTTTAATATAATAAAACTCCTCTGGGCTCGGTTTTATAAGTAGTGGTGTGGATGGTTTTTTCTGTTAATGGAGAAAGTGTAGAGTTTTAAGTTTCAGGTGGAGAAATTTAGCGGTAAGAATATCTTTGCACTATGGAAGCTCAAGATGTGGGATATGCTTGTGCAACAAGGATTGCAAAAGGAATTGGCTAGAAAGACAAAAAAACCGACAAGCATGACAGACGAGGGCTGGGAATATCTAGATGAAAGAGCCCTCAATACTATTTTTTTATGTCTGGAAGATGAAGTGTTGTTTAACATCGCTGAAGACAAGACAACAACAGGTTTTTGGAGAAAACCAGGGAGTCTCTATATGACAAAGAACTTGACGAACATAATCTTCTTGAAGAGGCATTTGTACAGCTTGCGAATGAAACAAAGTATGAAAATTGTTGATCACTTAAATGTTTTCAATACTTTGATTTGTCAATTATCTAGTATGGACATAACGTACTAAAATGAGGACAAGGTGGTTATTCTACTGTGTTCATTGCCTGAGTCTTGGGATCATCTAGTCACAACTATGTGGTTTAGCACAATAGATTCCATTGATTATGACATTGTTGTGGGAGCTTTGTTGTCTGAGGAGATGAGGAAAAGATCTAGTAAAAAAACCTCAACAATAAAAGTAATGGTGGTCAGAGGTCGATCTATAGAAAGAGGGTAAAATCAGAGGGGTACATCAAGGTCTAATTCAAAAGGCAATAAGAGTAATAAAAAATGTTGGTTATGTGGCAAGTCTGGGCATTTCAAAAATGATTGCTGGAAAAGACAAAATGCATCCAAGGAGGACTCCACAAAAGAAACAAAGGAAGCTAATTTAGAAGAAACAAGTTCAGGTTCCAGTTTAGGTATGGTTGATGAGGTATTGTCTGCTTGTGATGTTTCAAATCAACATCAACATTGGTTGTTAGATTCTGGTGCGTCCAACCACATGTGTCTTCATAGAAATTGGTTCTCAACTTACCAATCTATTGATAATGGTGTTGTTTTTATGGGAAAGGTTTTTTCTTATAAAATTGTTGGAGTTGGTAGCATTCGGATTAAAATGCATGATGATTTTGAAAGAACATTAACAAATGTGTTGTTCTCAAACTAAGAAAGAACTTGATATCTTTGGGAGTTCTAGATTCTCTTGGTTAGAAGTGTACAACTCAAGGTGGAGTACTGAAGGTGTCCAAAGGAATATTAGTAGTCATGAAGGAAAAGAGGATTGGGAACCTTTACCAGCTTAAAGGAAGGACATAAGTAAATCAAGCAGTGGTAGCATCTAAATATGCAGGTGACTTTGTTCATTTATGGCATCAACATTTGGGTCATATTAGCGAGAAAGGTCTTAAGGTATTGGTTGATCGTAAGTCACTTCCAAGTTTGAATATTTTGAATTTGAATTTCTGCAAGTATTGTGTTTTTGGAAAAAAGTGTAGACAAAATTTTAAAACAGAAAGGAAAATAAGCAAAGGTATCCTTGATTACATTCATTTAGATGTTTGGGGACCATCCCCTATAGTTTCTTTTGAAGGATCGTCATATTTTGTGACATTTATAGATGATTACTCTAGAAAGGTTTGGGTATATTTACTTAAAATAAAAGGTGATGTATTTAATACTTTTAAGCAATTCAAATCTTTTTTTGAAAAGAGCACTGACAGGTCAATCAAGTGTTTAAGGACAGATAATGGAGGTGAGTTCACATTTGTGGAATTTGAGAACTATTGCAACGAAGTTGGGATCAAACGACATAAGACCACGGTTTATACTCCTCAACATAATGGTTTTGTTGAATGCATGAATATGACTCTTCGAGAGAGAGAAAGGATCATTCTTAGTAATGCCAAGATGTAGCAGGAATTGTGGGCAGAAACAGTTCTTACAACATCCTATCTGATAAAACGATCACCATCAACGAAAATAAACTGTAAGATTCCAGAAGAGGTATGGAGAGGTCATTCGTGTGATTTTTCAAATCTGAGAATATTTGATTGTGTTTCTTATGCTCTTATTTATAAAGATTAGCATTCTAAGTTAGATCTTACATCAAAGAAATATGTCTTTTTTGGTTATGAGGATGGATTTAAGGGGTATAGATTGTGGGATCCTAATTCCCACAAACTCATCATAATAAGAGATGTAGTATTTGATGAATCCTCACTCTTAAAATCAAAACTAGTAGATGTTGAAGTGATACAAGAACAAGTACCACAAGTTCAACAAATACAGTTGGAAACTCATCCATCTTCAGAAAGGGAGTGTGAAGAAGTTCCAGAAGAAGAAGATGAAGATGAAGATGCTTAAAATATCCAGGAAACTGAGGATATTTTCATTAACATTATGTGTTGTTATCGAACTAAGAAAGAACTTGATATCTTTAGGAGTTCTATATTCTGTTTGTTACAAGTGTACAACTCAAGGTGGAGTATTGAAGGTGTACAAAGGCATATTAGTAGTCATGAAGGCAAAGAGGATTGAGAACCTTTATCATCTTGAAGGAAGGACATATGTAAATCAAGCAGTGGTAGAATCTAAATATGCAAGTGACTCTATTCATTTATGGCATCAACATTTGGGTCATATGAGTGAGAAAGGGCTTAAGGTACTGGTTGATCATAAGGTACTTCCAAGTTTGAAGTTTCTGAATTTCAATTTCTGCAAGTATTTTGTTTTCGGAAAACAATGTAGAAAAATTTTTAAAACTGGAAGGCATATAAGAAAAGGTATCCTTGATTACATTCATTCAAATGTTTGGATACCATTCCCTACAGTTTATTTTGGAGGATCGTCATATTTTGTGACATTTATAGATGATTAATCTATAAAGGTTTTGGTATATTTACTTAAAATAAAAGTTGATGTATTTAAACAACACTGACATGTCAATCAAGTGTTTAAGGACAGATAATGGAGGTGAGTTCACATATGTTTAATTTGAGAACTATTACAAGGAAGCTAGGATTGAACGACATAAGACCACTGTTTATACTCCTCAACAGAATGGTTTCGTTGAATGCATGAATAAGACTTTTATAGAGAGAGCAAGGAGCATGCTCAGTAATGCCAAGATGTAATAGGAATTGTGGGAAAAAGAAGTTCTTAAAGCATTCTATCTGATAAATCAATCACCATGAACTGCAATAAACTGTAAGATTCGAGAAGAAGTATGGATAGGTCATTCATGTGAGTTTTCAAATCTGAGAATATTTGGTTGTGATGCTTATGCTCTTATTTCTAAAGATCAACATTCTAAGTTAGATCATAGATCAAAGAAATATGCATTTTTTGGTTATGGTGATGGAGTTAAGGGGTACAGATTGTGGGATCCTAATTCCCACAAACTGATCATAAGAAGAGATGTAGTATTTGATGAATCCTTACTCTTAAAATTAGAACTGGTAGATGCTAATTTCAAACCCTAAATAGTGGCTCATTACCCCTTAATTATGGCATATTACATTAGTAATGTTATTTTATTTATGTCGGTTTTAGTCTATTAGTTGTAATTATACCTCCTAGTCTCCTATATATACCAAGGAGATTTTTTCATTTCGAATCATCTTGTAATTGGAAATTTATGTGGGCATAAGGAGGTTGCCCACTTGAAGAGGATTACTATCTGTATTTATCTCTTTTTCAAGCCATTGAGTACCTATTTAGAGATTTTTCTATTCTATATTGATATTTGGTTCTTAACATATGGTATCAGAGCTCAAGGTGTTGGTGTTCACTACTACATTTGAGACACCTTGTAATTTTCACTATAACTTTTTTTCTACAATGTTTCAGAAGGAGAAACTTGGAGGATATTCAGTAGACAGATCAATGTATTTTGCGTTAAAATTTCAGCTCCTAAGGCCTTACACTTTTGGAGATACAACATGTGTACAATAGGGTTCTCGAATCATCCTGAACCAAGTCATTGCGTAATTTTCTCTATAAAATATTTTCTGTAACATTTCAGACACTGAAATCTATAGGCCATTCACATAAATTGGTAAGGTATCTATGGTAAACATTTCAGCTTCTGGGTCATCATACATTTGTATATACACCCTATTGAAGATAGGGTATCTCTCTAGTCTGATTGACTAGTCTCAAGCATGTGTTCCAGGTAAAACAATCATAAATTATTCCTAGTGTATCCAAATTGAGTGCAACCAGTTTCATTGGATATTGTACAGTCTGTAGTATTTCGGGTACGAGTTTCAAAATTTTATATCAATTATTTTGTGCAAGGCACGCTATACAAGTGAGATCTTATAGAAAATCCAAAAATCAACAAGTTGTGGGGAAGTTACTATAAATTCCACTTGGCACATTCAATTTTGATCATACCTGTGGCATTACAGAGAAGCAATACCAGAGAACTACAAAAAATAAAGTTTCATACCCAAAAGGGGCAAAACTTTGGAGATACAACAGAAGAAATATTGTCTAGCAGAACCACCTCAAAATCCAGGTTCAAAAGTGATACTTGGCCAACATGCCACCCAAAAAGGAAAATTCTACACCAAATAATCCTCCAGACAGTCGTACTTGGACTCTTGATGAAGGTGAATAAATGCATAGGGACATAAATCAATTACAAAAGAAGACAGTGACAAAAGATGAACTGGAGGCAATAATGGATACTAAGATGGATGGTTTAAAAAGGGAGATCATGGAAGGAATGAAAAATTTCCTAATAGAGAGGAAACTTGAAAGTGAAAATGTGTCCCATGAAATTCATGATGAGGACACAAGGAAGATGAATCAAGAATGGAGAAAATCAAACTTTGGGTTAAAGACCAACCACATTCCTAAGATCGATATGAGGAAGTTTGATGGCAAGGAACCAATCACATGGATACTTGAGATGGAGCAATTCTTTGATCTACATAATGTGTCACATACACAAAAGGTAAGAATTGCTTCTTTATATTTAGAACCCAATCAATTTGTATGGTATCGATGGATTTGTTCTCACAAATCACTCGTCACTTGGACAATTTTCACGGAAGAAATGATAGCACACTATGAGGATACAAGGAGCAATACCTTCTTTGGCCAATTGATAAATCTAAAGAAAAAGGGCTCAGTTACAAAGCACATTGAGAACTTCCAAAGATTGAATATAAAGGTAACATATATTCCAGACGAACACTTGATTGATGTATTCATAGGAACTTTAAAGGATAACATTCAACATGAGGTTTGACTTTGGGAACCCAAATCATTGGAGAATGCATTCAGGGCGGCAAGAAATGTTGAAAGTAAAAATATGGCTATGGCTACTAGAAGGACCAATCCTAACAACTATATAGAGAATAATGCTCCTTCTTCTAAAACACCTCAACCTACAAGGTTGACACCTCAACAATTAGAGGAAAGAAAAGAAAAAGGTTTATGATTTAATTGTGACAAAAAGTACAATAAGGGACATAAGTGTGGTGAGAAGAAATTATTCTACATAGATTGTGAAGAGGAAGAATAACAAGAACAAGAACCATCTCAAGATGAAAATGTAGAAGCAATTTCCTTTGAAGAGTTGACTCACACGATATTGTGTAATGCATTGGCTGGAATTAGCACTCCTCAAACCTTCAAGCAAAGGATTTATCAAAAAGAAAAAGGTAATAGTTCTAATTGATTCTAGTAGTACTCATAATTTCATTCACTATAAATTAGCCAAAGTTCTCAATTGCTTCGTATATCCAACGCTAGAGTTTCAAGTAATGATTGCAGATGGAGGAACTATCAATTGCTCAGGAAAATGAAATAAGATCAATATTACTATGGGGTAATATGTAATGAATAGTCCAATGATTGTTATACCCATGGGTGGTGTTGATGCTGTACTAGGAATCCAATGGTTACAATCATTAGGAACAGTGGATTTTAATTTTCAAAAACTTTTCATGAAATTTTCATTGGAAGGAAAAGAAATTGAGTTAAGAGGTATCACGGGGAAACCCAGTAAGGTGATAAGCTCTAATAGCATGACAAAATTATCAAAAAAGGGACATCACGGTGTTATTGCACTACTATGCTCACTAGATGTTCAAACATCTAAGCCATCTATTCCTCTAGATCTCCAAGGGATCATTGATAAGCATTCCAAAGTATTTGAAGATATTTCCAAAGGTCTTCCACTCACTCGAAATCATGATCATGATATTCACCTAATTCCTAGGAGTGTTCCTCCTAACACCAGGCCATACAGATACCCTTATGCCCAGAAAAGTGAAATTGAGCACATGGTTGAAGAAATGTTAGAGGCTGGCATTATTAGACCTAGCCAAAGTTCTTACTTTGCATCGGTGGTAATGGTATTCAAGAAAGATGGCTCATGGTGTATGTGTCCATATTAGAGATATCTCAACAAGATCACTATCAAAAATAAGTTCCACATTCCCGTCATTGATGAATTGTTAGATGAACTACATGGAGCAATCTATTTCACAAAGTTGGATCAAATCTGAACTCATGAAGTCCATTATGAATTTGTGGTCATGCCTTTTGGCCTTACAAATGCACCTTCCACATTCCAAGGGTTGATGAATTCCATTTTCAATCCCTTCCTTCTAAAATTTGTATTAATATTTTTTGATCATATACTAATCTATAGAAAGTCTTGGGTGGATAATGTGCGACATGTTGAAAAGGTGCTACAACTACTAAAGGAGAAACAACTGTATGCCAAACCATCCAAATGTTTATTTGGAGTGAAGGAGGTAGAGTATTTGGGTCATATTCTCATGAAGGTGTCAAGGTAGTCCGTAACGAGATTAAGGCCATGATGGACTGGCCAATTCCCAAAACATTGAAGAATCTTAGAGGATTTTTGGGTTTGACATGTTACTACCGCAAGTTTGTTCGACACTATGGAAGAATAACAACACCTTTAATGGCACAAACTAAGAAGGATGCATTTTCATGGAGTCCATAGGAAACTAAAGCTTTTGAACAACTTAAAGAGGTATGTGAAAATCTCATGTCTTGACCACTCAAGACTTCACAAAATCCTTTATTGTGGAATGTGATGCCTCGGGAAATGGAATTGGTGTTGTCCTAATGTAAGAAGGAAGGCCCTTGGATTTTGAAAGTCGACCACTCAAGGGAAAGGACTTACACAAACCCACGTATGAGAAGGAAATGATGGCAATAATACATGCATTGAATAAATGGTGTCCTTACCTAATAGGTAGGCACTTCAAGGTCAAAACAGATCATGATAGTCTTAAATACTTCTTGGAACAAAGACTATTTTTAGAAGAACAACAAAAATGGGTAACCAAGATATTGGGTTATGATTTTGAAATCGTCTATAAAAAAGAGAAGCAAAATGTTGTGGCAGATGCACTCTCAAGAAAGGATGAAGATGTTGAGGCCTTTCTCTGTGCTATTTCGATCATCCAACCCGATTGGATAATAGAAGCAAGGGATGAATGGAAGATTGACGAAAAAGTGTCGACTCTCATTCAAAGGTTGCAGCAGGATTCTAGTGCATCAGATACATTTACATGGAAAAATGATTCACTGTGGTACAAAGATCGCTTATATTTATGTAAGAACTCCCAAATCAAACAAAAGGTACTATTATAATTGCACACCTCTCCAGTAGGAGGGCACTTGGGATTTTTGAAAACCTACCATAGGGTCAAGAAGGAATTTTTTTGGGATGGACTTAAAACTGATGTTCAAAGGTTTGTGGCAGAATGCTTGGTTTTCCAACAAAAAAGGGGGAAACAATTAAGACCCCAAGTCTTTTACAACCATTAGTCATCCCAAGTCAGCGTTGGGAGGAGGTTTCCATGGATTTCATCACAAGGTTACCGAAGTCTGAAGGAAAGAGTGTCATCATGGTGATTATTGATAGACTGACCAAGTATGCACACTTTTGTGCACTCTCTCGTCCCTTCAAACATAGTATAGTTTCCACCGCATTCATGGAGACAGTTCAAAAGCTACATGGCAACCCAAAGATTATTGTAAGTGACAGAGATCCCATCTTCATTGAACATTTTTGGACATGATTATTTTCTTGTTTGGGTACTCAATTGGCTCATAACTCATCCTCAATCTGATGGACAAAGAAATATAGTGAACAAATGTCTGGAAGGATACCTTTGTTGCTTTGTCTCTGATAAACAAGCACAATGGTTCAAATGGTTACCATTCGCAGAATGGTGGTATAACACTTCCTTTCATACTGCAAAAAAAATGACACCATTTATGGAACTTTATGGATACCACCCTCCTTCCATCACTTCTTCTCTAAAAGAAAAATCTAAGGTTCAAGCAGTGGAAGACCACATCGAGAATCAACAACAAGTTCTCCAAATATTAAAGGCCAACCTGACCATGGCACAAAATCGCATGAAACAACAAGCAGATCAACATCGTAGTGAAATAAGTTTTGAAGTAGGGGATTGGGTGTTTTTAAGACTATAACCATACAAACAGATATCCCTCAAGCAAGACAAGAAGGATAATAAATTATCACCAAAGTACTATGGCCCTTATAAGGTGTTGCAAAAGATTGGTACTATGGCATACAAATTGGAGTTTCCTGCATCTTCATGAGTACACCCAATGTTCCATGTTTCATGCTTAAAGAAGGTTATAGGTGACAAGATCCCAGTTCAAACTATATTTCCAGAACTTGACGAGGAAGGAAAAATCATATTGGAGCCTGAATCCATCAATGACACGAGAATTCACCAACTAAGGAATAGATCCATTTCAGAGTATCTCAATAAATGGAGGAAACTACCCGTCGAAGATTCCACTTGGAAAGACGAGTCTTTTATACAGAAGCATCCAGAGTAAATCAAGCGTTACGAAAAACACTTGTCTCAAGGGGAAGGGCATGTTAAGCCCTAATTAGTGGCTCATTACCCCTTAATTGGGGCATATTACATTAGTAATGTTATTTTATTTATGTCGGCTTTAGTCCATTAGTTGTAATTATACCTCCTAGTCTCTTATATATACCAAGGATAAATTTTCATTTGGAATCATCTTGTAATTGGACATTTATGTGGGCATAAGGATGTTTCCCCCTTGAAGAGGCATATTATTTGAATTTCTCTCTTTTTCAAGGCATTGAGTACCTATTCTGAGATTTTTCTATGTTATATTGATATATGGTTCTTAAAAATTGAAGTGAGACAAGAACAGGTACCGCAAGTTCAACAAATTCAGTTGGAAAGTCAACCATCGTCAGAAAGGGAGGAGCATGAAGAAGTTCCATAAGAATAAGATGAAGATGAAGATTTAGAAAATATCCAAGAAACTGAGGATATGCCTCAACCATCTCTAAGGAGATCTTTACGAGTTAGGAATCCTCCTACAACGTATGACGACTATGTTTCATCTGTGGCTTTGGTGTCTATTGATGGAGAACCTAGCTATTTTCAGGAAGCAATTAAGGTATCTGAAAGTGCTCAATGGAAGAAAGATATGAAAGAAGAAATGGATGCCTTAGAGAGGAATTAAACATGGGACCTGGTTGAACTTCCAAAGGACAGGAAGGTTGTCAGTTTCAAGTGGGTCTACAAACTGAAAAAGGGTGTTGATGATAAAGTTGAAAGGTATAAAGCAAGGCTGGTAACAAAAGGGTATTCTCAAAAGGAAGGTATTGATTTTCATGAAATATTTTCACGAGTTGTGAAGCTTGTTTCAATTCGTATTGTGTTAGCACTACTTTCTTTACTTGATATTGAGTTACAGGAGTTAGATGTTAAAACAACGTTTCTACATGTAGATTTAGATGATGATGATGATGATGATGATGAGATATATATATATATATATATATATATATATGGAACAACTAGAAGGGTTTGTTTAGGATCGCAATAAGAGGTTTGTTTGCAAACTCAAGAAGTCATTGTATGCCCTGACACAGTCTCCGAGGCAATGGTACAAGAAGTTTGATTCCTTCATGGTGAGCCTAAATTTTACAAGAAGTGAACATGATCATTGTGTTTACTTAAAAAAGTTGGAAAATGGCATGTTTATTATTTTGGTGTTATATGTTGACGATATGCTTGTAGCAAGAAAAAACATGGTCAAAATCAACAGGTTAAAGGCTTAGTTGGCTAGGGCATTTGATATGAAGGATCTAGGAGCAAAAAAACAAATCTTAGGCATGTAGATACACAGAGACAGGAAAAATAGTAAGTTGTGGTTATCACAATAGAAGTATGTGGAGAAAATACTTATGAGATTTGATATGAATAATGTGAAACCCATACAGATGGATTTGGCTTCCCATTTCAGGCTTTCTTCAGGCTTATGTCCTAGTAATGACGAAGAAAAATATTGTATGTCTCGTGTACCATATGTTAATGTAGTGGGAAGTTTGATGTATGCGATGGTGAGTACTAGACCAGATATTTCACATGCAATTGGTGTTGTTAGTCGATACATGGAAAATCCAGGAAAAGAGCATTGGGAAGAAGTGAAATGGGGGCTTCGATATCTTAGAGGCACAAGCAATTATTCTATCACCTATGATGGTTACAAAGATTCAATTTGCGGTTATGTAGATTCATATTTTGCAGGTGACTGGGACAAAAGGAGATCGACTTCAGGATATGTCTTTACTCTTGTAGGAGGACCTGTTAGTTAGATGTCAAAGATTCAAAACATAGTCTCTTTATCCACTACTGAGGCATAGTATATGGTTGCTTCACATGCATGCAAGGAGACGCTTTGGTTACAGGGTTTGTTGGGTGAGTTTGGAAGGATGCAGGACAAAGTGAACATATTTTGTGATAGTCAAAGTGTTATTCATTTGGCTAGAAATCCAACTTATCACAGTAAGACAAAGCATATTTATGTTAAGTACCATTTTGTAAGACAGGTTGTTGATGAAGGTGGAGTGGCTCTGGAAAAGGTATATACAAAAATGAATTATGGAGACATGTTTACGAAACCAATTTTTTTTAGAGAAGCCACGATGGTGTTTGGCTTCTCTTGGCTTGTAGAAAAGGTGATGAATTAATTAAGGGCATGATATATCAGGTAAATTGTTGTCAAAGTGGAGATTTTTGGAAACATGCCAATGCATTTCCTCATGCGCTCACATGCACATGCATTTTAGCTAAATTAGAAATGTACATACATGCACTCATTGTAAACTGTGTAATCTATTTTTGAATTGTTCGTGTAACTATGTGATCTATTCATGATCAACTTGTGTAACTGAGTGATAGATGTTATATATACAATCATACCCATAGAGGTGATAGTGCGATGTGGAGTGCAAGGTGTGTAGAGATTAGAGTGTGTGTGAGGAGAGGATGATTGTATGCATGAGATTGGCTATTGTAACTGTCCCTTGAATAATAATAATTTCGAATTTCATTTCCCGTGGTTTTTTCCTACATTAGGTTTCCACATAAATCACTATGTCACTTGTGTGATTGTTGTTCTTGGTTTTATGTGTGTTTAATCTTGCTTGTTGATGGTCTTTTTTTCTTCTGCTTCCCAACACCATGGTCCAGATGGTTGGTCACTGGTGGTTGTTGAACACAAGCTGTGGGAAACAATGTAGACAATGCACGGGTAAAATGCATTCTTTATCCATTTATCTCACCATTGGTTATAAGGTTGTGTGGCAACAAGATCCACTGTAAATCTATGTGAGAGGAGGAGCGGCGTAAAGGTGGAAATGGCGGCTAGAGAGTAGGGAACGATATTTTTAGAGGTGAAGTGTAACCATCAGGGAGAGACATGCACAACCTTAGCCACTGCCAATTTAAGGGGCATCCTCCTAGAGGATAAATCCCAATTGATCATGGACTAGAAACTAATCTGCTGCTAAAAGGGTTTCCAAGTTAACTCTGGCAGGTTGTAATAAGTTTCATTGTGGCTAGAGAGCACAATAATGGCCATAAAAGCGGTTGAATTCTTTGCATATTTTCAGGTGAGTTCATGATCGTATGCGATTTGAGGTTGTGGATGGCACTCGAGTCCCTCACGTAATCATTGGAGTTGTGAAACAAAGGAGATCTGTGAAAAATAGACAATACACGAGCCCGAAGCAGTATTGGTTCTGTGATGAGCTATTTAAAGCTTACAGGCACATACTTCGAGAGAGGGTGGGCGTGATGAAGCAACTCGACAAGCCAGTGATAGTGCACAACTGTAGTGGTTGGAGGTTTTGAATGCATGGTTCGAGGTGGAGTTCTAATATGTAAATGAACATGATTGTAATACATGGTTAGGCATGCATATCTCATGTTTGAAATGTCACTCGTAAAAGTCTAGATGACCTAGGTAATAGTGGGAGAGCATGTGCTATTCCGGATACCGGTCTTTGAGGGAAGTTTGGCTGGTTTTGGTCATGGGGGGAAATAGGTCAAGAGTTGTGGTTTTGAGAACAAGGTTTCTTGGTAACTCGTGGTTTTTTAGAGCCCATATATTGTATGTAATGTATTGTATGTAAGGATCACTAGGATAACTTGTTTGGATAGAGTCAAGTAAATGCATTTTTTTTGGTTATGGTGATGGAGTTAAGTGAAGGGATCCTACTACCCAAAAATTATTATTGGTAGAGATGTGTACATGGAACAATCAGAAGTTGTTCAGGATTGCAAAGGGATATTTGTTTGCAAACCCATGAAGTCTTTGTATGGCCTGGCGCATAAGCACACAATGGTACAGGATGGGTGATTCCTTCATGGTGAGCCCAAGTTTCTTTAGAAGTGAGTATGATCATTGTGTTTATGAAATATTCATTATCTTGGTGTTATGTTGATGATATGATTGTTGCAAGAAGCATGGTTGAGGTCAGTAGGTTAAAGGCTCATAGTCATGAAGAAGGATACAAGAGGAACAAAACAAAACTTGGGCATCTAAGTACACATAGATGGAAAAATGGTAAGATGTGGTTGTCATGGTTTAATCCCTTTGGCTTTACAGTGTATGTTTTCTTCAAAGTTTATGACCTGACAGTAAGGAAGAAAAGAGATATATGTCTCATGTATGGTATGCTTATAGGAAGGTTGATGATTGTGATTGAATGTACAAATATTTGACATGCACTTTGTCTTGTCACCGACACATGACAAACTCAGTTAAAGAGCATGGAATTGGGTGCTTTGGTATCTAAGAAGCACGAGTATCACCTAGATTGGTTGCATCAATTTAGTTTGTGGTTATGTTGATTTAGTGGAGGTGGAGTGGTCCATATTGGAGCAAACTAGAGCAAACTAAGCAGACATGTTCATGCAACTAGTATTGTTAGAGAAGTTGTGGTGGTGTTTGGCTTCTCTTGACTTGCAAGAAGGAAGGTGATGTTTGATTCCTTGAGAAAAGTATCTCAAAATTGTTGTCATGTGCCTTGAAAATCTTGAATGTTATGTGTTTAAATATTGAATCCCTTGAGGTGCTTGACTGGATTTGTAACCATTTATCCATAATTGGCTAAACAATAAAGATTACCATTGCCCTCATCTATTTGTCTTTACTGTGTTTGTAACCATTTCTAGATAATTGGCTAAGAAATAAAGATTACCATTGCCCTCATCTATTTATCTTTGCTGTGTGTGATTGTTATATCTCGTTTTGTCTCTCTTTATTAACTTCTGTGTACAGACTAGGTTTCAACACAAAAGTGTGTCGCTGGACATGGGAACCATTTATTACACTTAGAAATAACTGAAAAATGGTAATGGAGGAAATCATGTGAATGAGATTGCTCATCTTTATCACAATCCCATTGAATGAAGTGGGGAATGCCCACGTCCGTTGAATCAGATTCTAATTCGTCTTTCTCATTGCAGCTTGTACGAACGCATGAGGGCATGAACGCTGACAAAAGAAAATGTCCATCCCATTTAAGTTTTCTTCGTAATGCTATAGCTATGGATACACGACAGGGAAGGAGGTTTGAGAGCCACTGCACGAGAGCCGCTGAATGAATATTCAGCGTGGTTGTTGAGCTCCATAAGCTGTTTAATTATCCTTTAATGTCATATATTTCGTAGTCATGTTTGTAACTTTTTAAGTACATTTACTGATCGACTTCTGTGTAGCCCTTTCCATTAAAAGGAAAAATAAAAGTAACTGAAAATGATAGGTCATATTTGAAACTTTTTGGTTCAATGAAGTAGTTTCGTTAATGAAAGGAATAAGTTAAAACATGAGGCTGTTTGATTATCTTTTAATGTAACTTACATGTGTAACTTTTTACTACGTTAGTTTATTTTAATCACGCACCTCAATGGAGCCATTTCATTAAAAGGCCATAGGAACTGAATATTCATCCACTTGTCCGTCGTTATCGTTTGAACCTCAATTTTCTCACCGGGGGGTCTTGAATGTTAAATATATTGTACCCTCAACAGTATGATCGTACACTGCCAGCTGTACTGGACAGTTGTACTTTCTATTTTTGTCTTGCTTGAGCATATATAGCTCAACCATCTTACATTGTAATTATCTCTTCTAAGTTCTGTATTTCTTCATACATTTGAATATACTATTCTTTTTCTCTCTGCATTTCTCTGTCCTTCACAATTTATCATGGTATCAGAGCTTCAGGTGTAAGTCTCTTCACACAGTCGGGAGAGCAACTCGATCCTCACAGCGCAGAGCCTCATAGATCTTGAGAGCACACGTCACAGACTTTTCACAAGGTTTGGAAAGTTGTCTGCAATACTCTTTAAAGATCGTCGTGAGAAGCTAGCGGAGGAAGCAGAGAATGCAGAAGAAGAAACCTGCACAATTTTCTCAAAGAACCGTCAAAGATTGACGCAGAAGAGCTGTAGAACGAAAGAAGTTTAAAGTACTTGAAGATTTCGCTTCAATTCGTTAAA
>ML779261.1:73864-100369 GCA_009831015.1 Picea engelmannii
TGCTTATATGTAGATGATATGATTTACACTGGCAATTTGGAAATTGATGAATTCAAAGTTGTCATGGAAAAAGAATTTGAGATGACTGATCTCGGTTTAATGAAGTATTTCCTTGGTATTGAAGTAAGCCAATTAGAATCAGGCATGTTTATCAGTCAGACAAAGTATGCTTCAGATTTGTTGAAAAGGTTCAAAATTCTTGAATGTAAGGCTGCAGCTACTCCTATTGCTTTAGGCACCAAGTTAAGAAAAAATGATCAAGGAAAGTCCATTGATCAAACTCTGTATAAAAGGCTAGTGGGCAGTGTTATGTACCTCACTGCCACTAGACGAGACATAATGTTTGTTGTAAGTCTTATCTCTAGATTCATGGAGTCACCCAAGGACTCTCATTGGAAAACTGGTAAGAGAATTTTGCGGTATGTGGCTGGAACAGTTGATTATGGTTTATGGTATCCTTCAGAATCAAAAAGTTTTTTAGTTGGTTTTACTGATAGTGATTTTGCAGGAAGCATTGATGACAAGAAAAGAACTTTCGGTTATGCATTCAAATATGGATCAAGTCTGATTTCTTGGGCATCAAGAAAATAGCCAGTTGTTACATTGTCTTCTGCAGAGGCCGAATATGTTGCAACAACTTCCGCAGCATGTCAAGCTGTTTGGCTAAAAAGGTTAATGAGTGATTTATCACCAAAGAAATTGGAGCCAACTCCAATATATTGTGACAACAGTTCTGCAATTACATTTTCCAAGAATCAAGTCTTCAACAAAAAGAGCAAGCACATTGATATCCGTTATCATTTTATTCGAGAATTGCTAAATGAAGATGTAATCACTGTAAAATTTTGTAAATCAGCAGATCAACAAGCTGATATCTTCACAAAGCCTTTGGGCAAAGAAACATTTGTATCACTCAGATCTAATCTGAGTGTTGTTAGGTTAAATGATTGTCACGTTCCAACTTAAGGGGGTGTGTTAGACGAATAAGTTGAACAATCACTCAGTTAACTAGTTAACTTTCAGTTGTTTGGATTCATCATTTTCATCGTTGAGTTGAGTGAGTTGTTAGACGCTTCGTTGTTTACGAAGAATTCCCTTTGCATGTAATTCTTTTTATCTATTCAATAATGAGATCTGTTGTGTGTGCGTTTTATGCAATTATGTTCTGCGGTTCCTGTTAATTTCGTTTCTTTGTTCTGTTAATTCGGTTTCTGTTTCCGCAGATTCATTCTTCATTTTATCCTCCTTGACCTCAGTGTTATTCGCAATTTCAATCTCTATTTCAATCTCTCGGACGTTGTATTCTCCACACATGGAACATCCTGTTTTAATCATCCTTGACCTCACTGCCCTGTTTCAACATGTTGCTAGTGGTTGTCTGTGGTTAATCGTGGTTGTTGGAGTTCATGACCACATATTGATTGATTTGCTCCAGGCCCCTTTAATGACTCGTAGTTTTTGTTAGTGATTTTCTTTTTATTTCAGTGAATTAGTGTTAATAGGGGAGCCATATACCATATCTAAATATTGTTTTATAATTATTATATAAAACATGCTAAGCTATCTCCATATTAATAGCATGGTTTATGTTACTCTAAACTAATTACTATTTACACAATTATTGTATCCACATATGAAAAAGCTCAATTTGATGCCTTAGAATTCTATCTGAGTATTGTTTTATAATTATTATATAAAACATGCTAAGTGATCTCCGTATTAATAGCATGGTTTATGTTACTCTTAACTAATTACTATTTGCATAATTATTGTATCTGAAAAATTTGATGCCTTAGAATTCCTACATCATTAGAGTTCCTACATCATTTGATGCCTTAGAGTTCCTACATCATTCATATATGGAAAACCTATATTTGATGTCTTAGAGTTCCTACATCGTTTAGACAAATCTTATAACTGCAAGCTTTTGAAATTAAAAATAAAAATTTTAAGTAGATTCCTTAGAATTATTTATTAAGGTTGGCCTTCATTTCAATTTGGACTAAGGCATTCAATTTTAAAATAAAAATTGAAAAACGAATTTCACCAAAAATTGAGTTAGATATTAGATAAGTGTGAAATTAAAAATAAAAATGAAAAATGAATTTCACCAAAATTTAAGTTAGATATTTTATAAGTGTGAAATTAAAAATAAAAATACTAAGTGGATTTCCTAAAATTATTTATTAGTGTTAGCCTTCATTTCATTTTGGATAGAGGCACGACAAACGCATTTGATTTTAAAATAAAAATTGAAAAATGAATTTAACCAAAATTTGAGTTAGATATTTGATAAATGTGTAGGGTCTTTAAGATCGATATTTGGTAAGTCTGTAGGGTCTTTAAGATATCATAAGTTTAAAATCAACTGGTTATATGATACATTGTTGTAATCCCATATTTCATTTTGTAAAAGTAGATATTTAAACTTGTCTATATAAATTAATTTATGTAACAAGTTAATATACATTCTAAACATCCATTAAGCTTAACATGTTATAGTAAAAGTTATTCTAAACATGATATCAATTAAACAAAGAAATAAACACTGAGATTAATTAACCTCAATTACACAATGAGGCTATAAGGGCTCACAAGTGAGACCACGTTCACACATACTCAATAAACATATTTGATAAATTACATATAGATTTATAGGCTAGGATAACCTCTAACAACCTCTTCGATTTGTGGATCTGAAAAACCACTCTAATACAAATCTTGCGTACAATAGAAATCTGTTATAACCATTTCCTAACTATGGCATTTTGCCATTATTATCTAACACTCCCCCTTAATGGAGAAATGCAACCTCCTTGATTTGTGGATATGAAAAACAACTCTAATACAAATCATGCGTACAATAGAAATATGTTATAACCATTTCCTAACTATGGAATTTCACCATTATTATCTAACACTCCCCCTTAATGGAGAAATGAATTTAATACAATGTAATTATATAACATGCCTGCTGGTCTTAGTCTCAGCTAGGCTTACAAACATTAGAGAGGATAATTCAAACAAAACCTTAAAATTTGTTTCAACTCCATGTATAAGTGAGTTTTTCTCTTCCTCCTTTTCGAGATTCTGAACCCTCTATGCATTTGCAATTCAAGTCTTCCTCTTTTGCTGAAAACTCCATGTTTCAACTTCTTATGCTTAATATTATTGTTGGAGTTTGTCATCAATATGAAAATCATTTCAGATTGTCCATGCTTGTCCTCTTCAACTTTTTCTTCGAAAGATTGTTTGTATTGTTTGTATGTGAACTGATGCCACATACCATTCTCCGTTGTTTTCTCTTCACTATTGAGCTTTTGATCATCAATTTGTTGCAAACACGAGTTCATAATAGAATTTGGTTTCTTCAAGGCTCCACTTCAAAAACAATTCTTGAATTTCAACATCTTTTTCTCCACTATCCATTGAGTTTTCATCATAAATTGACTCAATTTTTGTATCTGTAATGTCGTCTTATTCTTCTTCAATGACCATGAACATAATCTAAAGCACTCTTAACAACAAATTTGGTGCGAGCCTCAACTATTAGTAGAAAAATAGTAGCTATCTATTATTATTCAATTTTGTTCTCAAATATCGTTGTGGAAAGATTTGACCTCTTTCTCATATACCCAAGTATACAAGTTACCATGTTGAAGATAATTTTAAAATATTTGTTAACATGACATTGCAAGTAGTTTTAATTTTCAAATATTTGTTAACATGGCATTGACATTGCAAGTAGTTTTATTTAAAAGATAGATATATCAATTGTAAGATTTGAAATTAGAAATTAATGTTATGTATAAGGCCTCAATTTAGAGCATGGTAGAACAATGGAACTCACTATATTTTAACTAGTTAATTACACACAAATTTTCTAAAAGGATTGACTACAAAGATTAATATTAGTCATTATGATTCTCATCCAACTATGAATTTGAGTTGAAATTGAATATTTGTTAATACATTTTTATGTATGCAAGTTAGTAACGTATTGAACTACTAGCGGGATCGATACCTCACGAACCCAATTCATGAATTGATTTCAAATTTCTGATACCAATTAGTTCACAAAGAGACATGAAGTAACACATACAATATTCAAGATTGATGTTGTGCCATAAAAGAAAAGAACTATACGCCATGCACAACAAATAACC
Source organism: Picea engelmannii (assembly GCA_009831015.1). NCBI lineage: Eukaryota > Viridiplantae > Streptophyta > Pinopsida > Pinales > Pinaceae > Picea > Picea engelmannii. The sequence continues at coordinate 78,031 of ML779261.1, forward strand.
TACAAGTAGGCACATTTTAAATATGTAACTTCGAGGTAATAATTAGTAAACAATAGAAATAATTACAGAAGCAAAGAAAACCATGACAAAGAGAACATATCTTTAAAAAAAAGACCAATCACCAACTGACTGTAGATCAAGGAAGTTCCAACCAACCTTAGACTCTATTTATCCAAGTGTCAACAACAGGTCATCCCTGAGCCAGGGCTATGAATCCATAGGGATGGGTATCATACCAACACTCGTCTTCCCAAACGAGTCATCAATAGAGCTCTGAAAGGTTTCTCAAACACACATCAAATATAGTTTACCAACGCTCTTCCCTCCATCCTGCACCACCCAAAGAAAATGAACACCCTTCACGACCATGCAGTCCCTTAGGTCATCTACCTCCTTCCAAGGCTCTAGTGCTTCTCGTCAGGAATCTCTATGCTAAAACTCTAAAAAATGATAGCCAACTAATTGAGTTTTTGAACAATCGATTGATTGATTGAACCCCCAAGCATCCCATAGGAAGGTTTTTAAAGATAAAATCGCCCAAGGAAAAATGAGCTCACCCAAAGAGACTCACGTTCCCCTTCATTTACCCCCAACCCAATGTGGGTGAATAATCAAAATAAAATAAAGGATTATCCCCTTATCTCCCAACCCCTCTATTGTGGAATAATACCCCCCTATAATTCTTGTCCTTGTCTGTCTCACAATTGATGATGTAATTTATTATTAAAAATGTTCAATGCAATACATTTCCTAGGAAATCCATCCTCTCATCAAATAAACAAATTACATTATTAAACTGGGGACTCAAAACCAGGGTATTACATTCCCTTACCCCTTTTGTTGGCATGGTCGCCAGTGCATATACCAAACATCAATCAAAATTTCAATTTTTTTTCCAAAAGGCATTGGTATTCTGTCGAGATGTCATCTTCATGATCCCAAATAGCATCTTCAGGACTGTAGAAGGCACACTGAAATTTTACCAGTTCTATGACTTGATTCCAGATCACTTTGACCTTTCTATCCAATATGCACATTGACTATACCTGGAATTCTCTTTCTGGATTCACTTGAATCAAATTCCAATCGATAACATAGTTAGGATAAAATAAAATATGCACATTTGTAGAAGAAGGAAATGAAATCATGTATGGAACTAGCCTTATTATGTCTAGTATCTCAAATGGACCACATAATATGTTTGCTATATGTGTACCACTTCCCATCTTCATTGATCTCTTCATGGGATTCGCTTTCAAAATCATGTTCTTTTCCACTTTAAATTCTCTAGGTGTCCTATTCTTGTCTACATAACTCTTCTATCTATCTTCTGCTTCCTTTAATTTCTACTTAACGCTAATGATTCAGTCTTCCATATCCTTGAACAATGCAGGCCCAAGTACTACATTGTCTGTTGGGTTGTCCCAAATTACCGTAGTATTTCATTTTCTACCATACAAAGCTTCAAATGGGCTCATCTTGAATGAATCTTGATACCCATTCTTGTTGGTAAACTCAACCAAATGTAAGTAATCTTCCCACTTATATGGCTTATACATCACATACATTATCAACATGTCTTCAATCACTTAGATGATTCTCTTTGTCTGCCCATCTGACTATGGATGGTATGTTGTGCTAAAATTCATATTTATACCAAATGATTTAAGTAATACCCTCCAGAAATTTGATTTAAACTTGGTATCCATATCTAAGACAATTTCCTAAGGTATCCCATGCAACCTAGCAATCTCCCTCATGTAAATTTTGCAATATTAACTATTGTATGACGCATTTTTATAGGAACAAAATGAACATCCTTTGTCAATTTATCAACAACTACCATTACTGAATCATTTTTCCTTGCTGTCATGGGAAACTTAGTGATAAAATCAATAGTTACAACTTCCCATTTATTCTATGGAATTGACAATGGATGTAGCAAACCCGTTGGGTGTCTATGCTCAAAATTCACTCTCTGACATTCCATACATATGGCAATGTAATCAACAACATCGGTTTTCATTCCATGCCAAAAGAATTAGTTTCTTACTGCCGCAACTTTTTTATGGTAACAGGGATGTCCGACATATGGAACATTATGCATTTCCTTTAATACCAAATTCCTAAGTTATCATGAAAAAGGAACACAAAATTTGTTCTTATGCATAAGAATCCATCCTCTTTAAACTCATACCCTTTGAATTTTTGATGTACATTTTTTGTTGTAACCTTTCTTTTACTAGTAGGTAGTGTTGGTCTGTAATAACAACATCCAAAATTCTACTCTTCAAATATGACTAATGTATACTAATGGTTGTAGAATGCATGGTATGTACCCTTCTGTTGAGTGCATCAACAACTTTGTTATCTTTCCCTTTCATATGCTTGATGTCAAAGTCGTACTCACTTAAAAAATTTATCCATCTTGTCTTCTTGGAATTCATAGTTGGTTGTTAAAAAAGATATTTTAGACCACCATGGTCCATTGTTAATTCAAATCTTTTCCCCATTAAATAATTCCTCCACCTCTTCAAAGCATGAACTATGACAACAAGCTCCAAATCATGTGTGGAATAGTTCCTATCATGTTCTTTAATCTTTCTGGACTCATAAATAATGACATGTCCCAATTACTTGTTTTCATGCATCTGTACAAACCAAAAAAATATCATTTGGGTCATTGATATTTAAAACAGGTGCACTAGTAAGTAGTTCTTTCAACAAGTTAAAATTATCTTCACACTTTTCCTCCCATACAAACTTAGTGTTGGCAATCCTCTAATGGCTTCAATCTTCTCATGATATACTACTAGATCTTATTCTAAAATAATGTGCCCCAAATAATGGATTTGTTCTTGGTAAAAAGAACACTTACTAAGATTGGCATAAAGATGATGTTCACTGAGCAATTGCAACACCAACCTCAAGTGATGTTCATGTTATTCCTCTGTCTTAGAATAAATAATTTTGTCTTCCAAGAACACAATGATAAACTTATCGAAACAATTTATAAATATATCATTCATTAAGCACATAAAGATAATAGGTGCATTGGTCAGTCCAAATGGCATGAGTAAAAATTCATAATGTCCATACCTGGTTCTAAAGGTTGTATTATTGATGTCTTCTTCCTTGATTATTACCTGATGGTATCCTAATCTCAAGTATATTTTTGAAAATATATTTTCTCCTCTTAGTTCATCAAAGAGGTCATCAATTATGGGTAGATGATATTTGTTCTTCAAAGTGTCTTTATTCAACTCTCTAAATTCAATACATAGCCTCAATGTTCCATCCTTCATTTTAACAAAACGTATCGGTGCTCCCCAAGGTGAAACACTTGGGTGTATGTACCCTTTCTTCAGCAGTTCCTCTAGTTGCATTTGTATGTATTTTAATTATGTTAAGCTCATTCTATAAGGTTTCTTTGATACTGGGGAAGTCCTGGTACTAAATTGATAGAGAAATATATCTCCCTCTTCGGTTTCATTATTGGTATTTCTTGGAATACATCTTCAAACTCTTGCAATACTGAAAATATTCAAGGGTTGTCCCTTTTGTTTTTTTTGGTTCCTCCATGTTGGATGCATACAATTTAAAACCTTTCATAAAATATCTCTTCAATTGTAAGGATGAAATATCCATTATAGAGATGGGTCTTGGAATTCCTTTCACAAAGATTTGTTTTCCTTCTTCATCAAGGCATGCAAATGTCTTTTCATGGAAATCTAGGACAACATGATGTTTGTCCAACCAATCCATCCCAATTAGGATATCATAAGATTATAATTGTATAATATTCATATCACCCACTGTATTTACTGCATTCAAAGTTATTGGATAACCTCTTGCAGTCTTCTTGATCCCTCTTTTGGTTCCAGTGGTTAACTAAACCAAACCTGATTTTTCAAGCTTAATTTTCTCCAAAAGTAATCTATCCACTCCTTTAGGATCAATGTAACAATGACTTGCTCCTAAATCAATTAATCTAGCAACATTTTGATTAATGACCTTAGCTTCCACTCCGATCATATATGATTGGTGTTCTACTTGTCGATCTTCTAAGTTTGGATATATTCTTGGAATATTTTTGCCCATGTCTTCTATTGTAGTAGACTCTTAGAACTTGTGAAAGGTCTTGATTTTGTCTTCTTTATGAAGGAAGTCCTTGTACATGTGATCTTCTTTGCATCCCCAATATTTTATTATTGGTCTTTCGCTTTTTCCTGAGGAGTATTACTTCTTGGATTCATTCTTAATAGACTGGTCTTGCTTATTTTTACTAGGGTTATTTTTATTGAAAGGAGGTTTGAATCCCTTCCTTCTTTGATAAGATTTCTCCTTCTTCTCATCCTTCCAATATTTTGCAAATATTCTCTGCCCTTTCCTTGCTCATACAAGTACTTATCCTTTCTAATGGTCTATGTCAAAGTTCTAGGCTCATCATATTGAATATTCTCTTTATAAAAAGATGGTACTTCACTAAAAAACTTTTGTATCTTCACCTTGTCATCTTTGATAAACCCCACATATTTCAAAAATCGTGAGAACTTATTTCATATTCTCCCATGGTCATGCTTCCCAACCTTAGTTCAAAAAACTCTTACATCTTCTCTTCATAGTAGTGCTCTGAAAGATACTCCTTATTAAAATATCTCTTGAACTTCTTCCAAGTGATATGGTTCTCATTGATGTGTTGAACTTGCTTCAACTGATCCTACCACATAATTTTTTTTCCAAGCAACTGGTATGTGGAAATTATGGCTTCTAAATTAGAGGAGTAGCTGTGCAACTATAAATAATTCTTGATTCCAAGAAACCAGGCTTCAACATCATCTTCCCATTCCCTTTTACCATCAATGGATGGTGGCTTCAACTTTCTCATATCTCCTTGCAAATCATCCATCTCATGTCTTCTTCTTTGATGTATGATAGGAGACACTTCTGTACTGCTTATTGAATCCTCATATGCATAAACATTTCTTGTTGAGTAAGGAGGTGAGTGATGTCTATGAGTTCTGCTAGCACTTATTAAATGATTGGATCTTATGTAGTTATATCTTTTTTCATATTGTCTTCCTTCATCCTCCTATATTGAGCATGATCCATTCCTTGCTTGCCTATGCAACTAATTTAGGATTTGCATCATTCAGGCCTTTATTTTATTATGTTCTTTCATCATCTTCTCATTATCTTGTTTGTAACTCTACGCTTCTATTTTCATGCTTCTCATAGTCTCTATTAATGTATCAGGCTCCACTCTTTCCATGTGTCCATTAGATTTGGTCTCTACATTTCTAACTATAAGATTTTGAACATTGGCGTCTCTCTCATGATTGGAGGCTCCCTCTCCTTCTTCTATTTAAAAAATATGCATTCTTATCATGAGCTAATATTTTTATGGCCCTACTTTTACAAGTAATTGTGGAAGCACAATAATTTATATTAGACAAAAAAAGAATAGTGATATATACACACTGCTGGGAAAAGGACTACAACAAAATTATATTTATTTTTTGTTTCTTAAGGCGACTAGTGATCTTATTCTAAGTTTACTATAAACTCTACTACTCAAAATAAATTTTTGGTTTCATAATTAGATTTATTTCTTTTAAGAGCTTTCCAATGACTATTCATTTGAATTATTCTAAGCTCTCAAAAAACTTTTATGCCCCTCTCAAGTTTTATGGGCATTTTTCCCTTTTTTGTTGAAGTCTTCCTATCTGACGTGGCCTCCATGTGGAACCATCCCACATGTGCTAGATGATATGGAATTGATGTGGATGATGACGTGGTGTTGATATGTCATTATTCACCAGTCACTGGAACTACTTTTATTTTCCATTTTCTATAAATGATTATGGTCCAGTCTGCTCCACCGGCCATTGGGTCACCTCACTCAACTTACATATAACTTCCATCAACAGACTTCGGTCAAATCCAATCTGGTCCACTCGGTTACCAGCCATCAAGAAATCCCATGCAACCTCCCTCTAACTTTGTCGAAGGGATGTGTTTTGGGCCAGTCCACCAACCACCAAACCACCCGATGCAACCTCCATGTAGCTTCATCGAAGGTCTCTGGTCTGGTCTATTCCACTAGGCCACCACCCACTGACCACGAGGACATGACCCACTGGCCACTAGGCCATGTCATGCTCTGTGTAAAATTACATCCAACAAGGAGTTATTTGGATGTCGATCTGGTCCATCGATCACCTCCGCCAAAAGTTTACATCGCATGTGGCTCTGGAGGGTTCCGTAGTTCTCTTTACATAATCAAGTAACAAAGGTTTGTATTTTGTTTATAAATCATTTAGTTGAAGCCTTCCCTCTGCATGTGGGATAAGGAAAATAATTCCCATCACATATCAACAACTCTAGATACACACGAGGCTCGATCTATGGTTTTTGTGCATTGGAACTCCGAGAGGCATAACTCCTAATTCTGATGCCCAAATCGAGAAGAAGAAGGATCGATGGAAATATAGGGCCATGGAGAATCTCTTAAACATGGTTTTCAACGATATAATGATAGTGTTAAACCATGAAATTATCCCCTCTGACGTCATCCCATAAAAATTCATTTATTTCATTCAAGAATTGATGGTATCATTCTAGTCCATGCAATTAAATCTTGATTATCCATATGGTTAAATTGATTGTGCTCTTCCTCTATTCTCAAACCCATTATGAGAGGCATTAAACTACTACATACTTAGAGAATGACAACAAAAGTGTATTAGTTCGGCCTCATTAATGTATGTAATATCCATCCAATTTAAATATTTGAATAATCTTTAGTGATTTTGATTATTGAATTATGACATTGGGAAAAAATTGATTAACATTTTGATCACCATAGATAGTTGATGATGAAAAATATTTATGTAAATATTATTTTTAATTTAATTTTATTTAAAATTACTTGAGATAAATTGATGAGAGAACCCATCTATGATAAGAAAAATACTTTATTCCATGGGAAAAGTGAAAAAATGATGGAAACCACTAGGGTAAAAGTGATTTTTTTCCACGAGGACAAGCGTGAACCTACCCCCAAGAGTGTGGGAGGTTAGGAATTAAGTTAGCAAGATGTTAGGCCAAGACTCCCAAAAGTTAGGGAGAAGGCTAGAAGGTTCTTGACATTTTTAGTTTCATATGGAATAAAGTGTTTGGCTTTGGGGTGACCAAAGTTAGCAGTATATGGATTCTCTAGTCTATGGTTGGGAGGAGCTTGAATCTCTCCTCAATTTGTGTTAGTAAAGCATTGTGGTTCAGATATGTGTATCTACCTTTGTTATTTTATTTCTTTAGAATTATTAGCTCAAATTTTTACAGTTCTAGTTGGATGTTAATCTACATTGTCTCTATATATGCTCATAGTAATGTATTGTTGGAGATATTGATATGAAAGTAGAAATTACCAGAGACTTCTTAGTTAGTTCATTACTATTAACATTTGCAGAGGAATCTTAAATATGGAAATAACTATAGAATTATTAATGAGATCATTCTTTGTAGAGGAAGCATAAATACTCATATCTCAATATTTTTCATTTGTATTAGCAGAGAAATAGACTAACAAAAGTAATCCTAGAGTATGGCTTGAAACTCTAGTTATGTAATGACTCTTGGTTAAATATTAGTTATGATAAAGAGGGAATACATAAATATTCTAATGGTCCTGTAAGAATAGCTATTGTAATTTCCTTTGAACAAAGAGCATTTTTCTGGTAGCACAAATAACATGAAAATAATATGCATTTGGTTGGTGGCCATAAACTAGAAGTGTTTTTATTATTTTAAATGGTTAGAAATAAATGGATAAATCACACTGTATGTAAACATAATGATTGGTAAACTATATATCAGAAACATTCTATAGCTATCAAAAGAATCCCCATATAGTGGATGTCTATAATCTCTATCCCCAAAGGAATTCTTCAAAAAATTAGGAAATATAGTTTTCAGTTCCTATGGTATGGGTCACTCCAATAAGTGGGAATCTCTTTGGTCAGATGTAATAGTATTTCTCACCCTAAGGATCTTGGGGGTGGGGACTGAATAATATCCTTCAATTCACCTAGGTGCTTGATTCCCGAAGTTTGTGGCATTTCTCAATGGGAAACTCTCTATAGTTTTGGGTTCTTAAAGAAAAATATCTTAAATGGATCTCAGTGGAAGAATGACATCGATCACTAAACTAGTCATCGAGAGGGTCTAAAATCTGAAATTCCTAATTGATCTTTCCCTCGATATGAAATTGGATAGTATGGCATATTGGGGATGGAAGATTTTTTAGAATTGGAGTTGATTTATGGTTGGGATTTGATAATGATTACCGATTTTCAGATGCTCTAATCGATGATTGTAATGAACCTCCTCATTACGATGATGGACCTCTTATAACAAGTACATTTTTTTTTGTGCGCGTGTGTACAAGGGAAATAAACACATTCAACCCTGCGTCGCCACTCGACGACGAACAAGACGCATACAACGACGAACACAACATAACAACCTAAGACACACATCAAGTATCTTCATGCAATGAACGACAATCAATCAACAAATAAATAAGACTGACCACTTGCCTGTCCTACCCTACAATGGTTAGGACCTCCAAGACACATAAGCAATGCTCAAGCCCAAGTTCCCATTGATTTTAACCATTTAAGGTCTCAAGGCTGGTGATTGTTCTAAGGAACATGGAGGTATCTACATCCCGCCTGACACAGGCAGACCAAGACTACTGAACTAAGGACAAACATCCTAGAACCCAATATTAAAAAAACAAGTAGCTAGAGCCCTTATAGTGAGAAGCCAAGAACAACAAAGGTTTACATAACCAAGTATAACCATTACTTAATAATAAACATCCATACCCTCAACGGGCAGTGCAAGATGAAACGACTTCATCAACATCCCAGAACAATATTGCTTAAGCAAGAAGTCGAAGGGCGAAGGAGTGAACCTAAACTTAAAACATTTTCTTTTTACCCAACCTCTATTAAAACAATACCTCCTAAGGTTTAAGCAATCACCACTAGAATTTATATTAAAACAAAAGCCACATTATATTGAGCCAATACCCAAGTTATATTAAATCAATATCCAGATTACATTAAAACAATAATCAATTTACATTAGAACAATAATCAATTTACATTAGAACAATACCCTCACAAGTATATTAAGACCAATTCTTCTTATCCCAATTTAAGATAGAATTGCAAGATTTATTGGGTCACAATATTTATGCACAAATGCTGATCTATAAGGAGTTATGGATCCAAAACTTGGCTATTAAGTATCCTTACCAAATTTTAAAGTTCATTGAAAGGAACTGTATTACAATTAATCTCAAGAGATGTGAAAGCAATATCAATAATTCATATTGTAAATATATATATATATATATATATATTCAGTAACTACAGAATCACCCCAATGAAGACAATCTTCCACATGACAATTACAACCATCAGATTGGGGGTCTACATGCATTCTAATTACATCGACAGAATGGCAAAAGCCTTAATATATCCCTTTTTAAATATAAAGGTAGCTATTACACTGATGGGCAAATCAACTCAGTCTGACACCTAGATTCCAGTTTAATCCAACGCATTTTACTAGCTATTCACCTTAATAAAACATAACTAAATAAATTAGAAAGCTTCCGTTTCAAATGAATATGGTTTATGTTAGAGGTTAAGCACACTCAGCCATTCGATGCACGCCGATATCAACATTTCTAAATCCGACCACATTAATGGTTATTGCTAAAACGGTAAGGGAGGAATGTTGTTCAGCATGAAAAGCCATTAAGACACAACATTAGTTAATCGACAACGCAGTGCCCCAACACTCTAGACAAAACCACCTGGCCGCCATTATTGAAAGGAGGGATCGTTGGGCAAGCACCAAACAGGATTTGCATTGCCGAAATAGTAATGAGAAGGGAATTCGCTATGCAATCACACCAGAAGGAGGCTATAATGCCAATCAAGAAGTGTAACTCGTTGTAACTGTTGAAAGAACTAAGGCTATATTACATGGTTCAAGTTTATTTGAATCACTGCTACTCTGTTGGGATCCGAGGTGGGGAAACCAAAAATACAAGGCTAACCAAAATCAAACAAAGTCAAGGCTTGTTCGATATGATCACAGTTTTAATTGAATCGTTGTAGAATGCCAGAATATGTATCCTCGCCGACATACTATAGAAATAAATCATCATTGCAATAAAAATATAAATTCGTTGTTGAAATATAAAATATAAAATGGTCATTTAAAACATAAAATGTTTTCATAAAGGTAAATCGTTGCTATTACCATTAAAACTCACCACAGGATATTTATACACAGTAACATTAGAACTAAGATTGCACCGCATCCATGTATATACAACAATGAAACATAACTATAACAACAATTGTCCACGGGTTGTAAAACTGCACCTCAATAAATTAAATGCGATTATACCATATCCAGGAATATACAACCACCAAGAGTAACACAGAAGCATAAAGATTCAACGAAGGAATAGTAAAACCCAACCAGAACGCTAACCACAGATTTTTTGGTGCAATCAACGAACGGGCAAAGGCTAAAGACAAAATTCATCCATTACTATCGTGCAAGACAAATTTGCAGAGGAAAAGGGCCATCAAATAGTCACAGGGTTAAGTTGCGAGGGAGGTGATGCATCACAGTGCGGGTTCATCCAGTAATAGATGAAACGCAGAGATGAACTTATCCAGTGAACATAAAACACAGTCAAAATGGGAAAATGCAGGAATGTCCAGTGAGATAAAAGGTGAAGTAAATCAAGATAACAATGGATATAAACACGCCGAGCTCATGAAAAACCTCGCCAACGATCAATTTCATTGGGTCAATAAAACAAACCAAGGCGCAAGATAATCATTCAACTAAAATTCAGTCATGAAACTAAACAATCAGTTTACCTACTTAAAACACGTGCAAATCTAAATCAGACATCCTACAACATTCTATCATTCAACCGAAAAGTATATCGCTGTCTGTTCGCTTACTCCGAGTGTCGTCCACGCGCTTTGTGCCGCTCCTGCTCATCGACCGTCCACTTAGCTCTGCTTCCCCCTTAGCCCCCCGAGCCGCAAAGGGGCCACACACTATCCAGATGGTACGTCTAGCTCCCAGCTTGCCTTGCAAGGTCGACCTACCACTCCTCTCTGAGCTGGGAAATCCCAACTCCCCACAAGTAAATCAGTCAAGTCACTAATCTGGCAGCGTAACGTTACACTAATAGCCAATCCCCCTTCAACCTTCTCCTTCCTCTATTTTATAGAGTTTTCCCACTTCCATTCTTTCCCTAAATCTCATTTTACTAAATTTTTAATAAAAATTCCCTAAAAAAGCTCCTTCGTACAAGTGTCATCCATCCCCCACGTTTCTCCATTAATTAATTTATTTAATTAATTAATTGTCTTAATTCCCTCACCCACCTAGAGTTACTCCTAAATTCCCTCCTAGGTGTCCCTAGATTCCCTTACATGTTTTAAAGCTTTCCCTAAAATGAAATTGCTAAATCAGTTCAAAATTAGAAGGTTCTTAAATGCAGATTCTTTACTAAGTTGGTTTCCCTCTTTTTACCTAAGTTCCCCATCTTTCCCTTTTTATGTTACCTCATTTCCTAGTTTCCTAAATTTTTCAATTTCCCTCTTTCCCCTTTTTATTAGAGCTAAAAACGGGAGTTGCGCAATTTAACCTCTTTTCCTTTTATTATTAATTTCGTATCTTTTTACACTTTCACAAGTTAAAATAATTATTTTCTTCTTTACATTTTATATCCACAGATTTTATTTATGTTCTTACTCTCTTCATTTTACCCAAAAATTTATGAAGACCACTATTATTACTTATGTGGTTTTATTTTTTTTTAATTTTTAATTTTTAAACTTTATTATTTTATTTTTATAGAGATATTTTCTTAAGGGTAGACAAAATTTTACCCCTAGCAAAGTTTTAGACTTAGAACTTAGATTCTGGACTGGGTGACAATTAATTAGGGGAGTTGTTTTAAAATTTCTTAATGTGTTAATTGTCTTAGGGCCATCTAGGTTCATACCTCCATCATCATCAACGCGACGTACCCTTCAGGATGCACTACGTTCTCCAAGGGTGCCACTCACCTCTTTTCTTTCTTTTATGCGACGTGCCCTTCAAGACACAGCACGTGCTCCAAGGGTGCCACTCGCCTCTTTTGTTTCTTTTGTGCGACGTTCCCTTCAGGACACACCACGTGCTCCAAGGGTGCCACTCGCCTCTTGAATGATTGGTAGACATCAATAACCCCTAGAGTCAACACTCTGCCAGGTGAACTTGTGGGAGACTAAGGGCTTCTAAGGAATAAGGCCCCCACCTTATTGCGCACCCCTTAGAATCATCGTGAGTGACTGTCGCAGTCTACCCTCATGGCATCGTGAGTCCTCTCGAACTAGGTAATCATTAACCTACAGTTCAAGCCACGATGAGAGTGCTAGTAAGTTGTGGCAGGGCTGTTGTCCACACCTCTCCCTCAACCTCTATGGTATTCATGTTTGGCCCCTTTACTCCATATGTGAGTCTGGTCGGCAAGCTATTGTTAGCCTGCATCATCAACAAATCATGTCAGAACATGTCCACATCATATCATCTAATCAAATGTACTAATATCACAGTAAATCAATCAAACCCCAATAGCACACTCCCTGACTCAATTTGGAGTCCAAGGGGTTACATCGATGCCTCTTCATCCTCAGGGTCCAAAACCTTGCACACCCAGTAAAACCGAGTCAATATTACTTGTCTATGTCAATGTAGTAAAACAACATGTCATCTACCCATGACTCATCATAATCAAATTCAAATGTTTTAATATCATAATAATCTGGATCACCTGCGAGAAAGTGTCCTCAAAGAATAAGTTCTCTCGGTGCGCCAGAGCGGGATGTTACAATGATCTTCATTCAAAAAACATATTCTCTCTTTGACATGTCTATTCCCAAGTACCTCAACTTAGGGGAAGACTAGGATTGTGTTCTTCCATATCGTTGGGGATAGGTAAAGATGAAGCAGTAGAATGGGATCAATACATGAGACTCTTGGTATCAAACAATATCCTTTTACAAGATGAAGATCCAAACAAAATCTATTCTTCTAAGAACCCCAAGTTGGGAGAGTTCACTTCCAAACTAGGATACAAATTCTGGGTCAAATATCTTTTCACGGAAGAAAAGAAATGGTGTTGTAGGATATTATGGAAAATCCACGTGCACCTTAGAAAATAAATTATGCTCTGGATTTCTCTATCAAATAAGATTTTAATTTGGGAAGTCGGCCACAATCACGGATGGGTTGGGCATGGGTGGCATGTTTTATGTAAATCTCGTGATGAAAATGAAACTCACCTATTTTTCAATTGTGTGTATGAAAAATAGGTATCAGGAACTGTCTCAAATGATTTAAATCCATCTTCCTCGTGGAAGAAAGGCAGTATTGAAGACTACCTCAGGGAATAGTTTTCTGAGCAGTTGAAATGTTCGAAGTTATTCCTAGCTTAATGGTTTCGTGTATCTGGTGGGATTGTAACTCAATCATATTTAATGATAAGGAAACCCTCCATGAAGTAAAAAAAAGAATATTAGTGAACCTATCCAAAGAGTTTATGATAGAAATAAATATAAAATATCTAAGGGTTCTAGTGACGCCAATGCTGGACTTCAAAATTCCCTGAGGCTTCTACGATGGGACATGCCAACGACACCCTCGAATGTGTGGGATCGAGGTGGTATTTTTCATCAAGAATAATCACTATATACATGTTCTTTACACTCCTCAAAGAGGAACAAATAATAGAGTTGAGTTCATAGCTCTTCGAACTCTCTTGGACATCACCTCCACTAAATATTTAAAGAAATTGTAGATTATGGGAGAATCCAAGATGGTTATATATTGGGCAAGGATGTGACAGACTCCTCGTTATGAAAACAACTCTTTGGTAGGTGATTTTTTTTTTTTTGGTTTAAGTGTTTGCGTGCGTGTAAAAAGGAAACAAACATACTTGACTCAACGTTGCCACCCGACGACTAACAAGACACAACCACGATGACCACAACAAGAAGACATACGGTGAACAATAAGTAATTGCAAGCATTAAACATTCATTGACACAAGGTGCACAACAAGCAACTGAAAGCAGAAAACGACACAAGGTGTTATGTACAGTACAGTCACAGATGGAAGAATCAATAGTAGTAGAGCTTACTATTTTTGCACAGAAAAGTAGGGCGTTTAATCTTAGTCCTCTACTCCGGAGAGAGAGAATTTCAGATAGGCTCTTGGCTGACTGCTCAGGCAGAAACTAGTAATCTCTGTCTGGTGTGTCGCAAGAGTGGAAACTTTGCCTTTAAAGGGCCCGAGACTCTTGATACGGCACTGTATTCTTTACACAGAAAAATCACACACACAGACATATATACTAAGGCTACATGGAGGTGTCTATATCCCGCCCGACACAAGCAGACCAAGCAATAGAATGATCTCATCCAAGTACAACAACAACTAAAGACAACCACTAACTCTACGAACGCGCAAGTCCAAAGGACTCTGACAATGACCAATCAATGTTAAGACAAGGTGTTTTCTACGACTCAAAAGGCATTTGATATTGGCCCAATACTCCATTTGAACTCCATTAGACGACGAGTTACCAACCCAGTCTTAAATAATGTCCATTAATTAATTGCAAATCCCTGTTACTGAATCAAATGAATTTACCATAACATCACCATAACATACCCATATCATCTCCTTCTCCATCACCTCATCATTGCACTTAAAATAATGACGACCTTACCTTTATATTAATAACAACAGAACTACCAAAAACCTAACCATAATTAACCATGTACTCATTTTATAAAAAGAAAAGGATTGTAATTTTAAACCAAGAATGGCTTTTCCTTACAAGACATTGTAAATAAATAAAATCGATGTTTAACCTAATAATTTAAGATCAAGTGAAATGCAATGAAGTTACCACGAATTTACCATAATATAAATCAGCATTACATTTATTTTACCTTGACCTTGCCAATGAATTAACAATAAAATTTAAACATCATGTCACCAACACTAATCATTATATTCTTATTTCATTTTGCCATGTCATTATACCTTTACATATTGCAAGACCATGTAATATAGTGACAATACGGTCTCCCATTCCTATCCTACTGATGTTATTATTAGCAATAAAATTTCCATCGTTGTACCAAGACAACCGTAACCTTACAGCATATGGCCACAACAATGCAACTAAATGGTATTTAAAATTCATTCTAAGTTATATAAAACAAACATTGCATTTAACTATTAGACTAAAAATAAGTCAATTCATCTAATCTTAAAGTGCTTATAATATAAAAAAAAAGGGCAAAGAACTAGCTAGCAAGAAGATTTCCTTTCTATCAAATTTTCTTTTTAAAATAAAAGACGAGTTGCCTTCTAAATTCTAAAAGCACACTCCTTGAACTCGTATGAAGAAATATCATATAGCATTAACCTATTGTTTAGAAAACTGAAGGCGTAGATTCCTTGAAAACATAACCACTGGCTTTTTAGTGCTAGGTTAGTGACTGATTAATTTAATGTTTTCAGAATATAATAGATGCACTAGTTCCAATGTAAGATATTACCGTGTTTATTATAACCAGAAAGTTGTTAAGAGGTTGGCAGACAGAGGTTAACATTACACTTGATCTAAAACGCTATTATAATCATAACACTCCTCACTTGCTGTTGATTTATCCCTGTTCAACACACAGTAAAACGGAAAGCCAGGTAAAACGAAATTTGCAGCACAAGGTAAAACAAAATTGCATGCTAGGTAAAACGAAATTGCCAGGTAAACCAAAATTGCATGCCAGGTAAATGAAATTTCCAGGCAAAACGAAATTGCATGCCATGTAAAACAAAATTGCCAGGTAAAGCGAAATTGCCAGGTAAAACGAAATGCCAGGTAAAACGAAATTGCATGCCAGGTAAAACAAAATTTCCAGGTAAAACGTAATTGCCAGGTAAAACGAAATTGCAGCACAAGGTAAAACGAAACTGCATGCCAAGTAAAACACAATTTCCAGGTAAAACAAAATTGCATGCCATGTAAAACAAAATTGTCAGGTATAGCGAATTTACCAGGTAAAACGAAATTGCATGCCAGGCAAAACGAAATGCCAGGTAAAACGAAATTGCATTCCAGGTAAAACGAAATGCGGTGTTACAAGAACATAAAGGCAATATAATCAACGAATTTACAGCTACAGTGTAAACGAAATGCCCAAATGATTTCCATCACCACGAATCCCAATCATAGTTCCAAATCCAGAAATAACAGTGGTAATGATTTGCAGAGGAGAAGGGACAAATTATACATCACAGTCAAGGCTGGCTAACAAAAAATAAAAAAAATAAGCACAACATTTACAAGGCTTGACGCAGAAAGGGGCCAAGCGAGATCACTCTTTTGTTTTCTCCCTTTTTTTTTTCTCTAGTGAACAAAAAAAAGAACTTGTTTACAAAGGCATTTAACATTAGCAACCAATTTCGTTATGAGAGGGTTCTCAACAACTATTATTTGCAATCTGTTCCCCAAAAACCCATAAAGTATAAATCTGTACAAGGATTCCCACCATACTTATCACGAGAGAATTTGTATTTAATAAGAAAAAGAGCAATTGTAGCAGCTACGCTTATAATCGCAGAGTGGAAAAGTACGACAGCCAGTAACTCCAATCGGAACCCATAATTTGATATCAGCATATACTATAATTCATCCTATTCTACCAATTAAAAAAACAACCATACTGTTGCCTCAACGCTGTCCTCGTGTGTCATCCGCGCTCCGTGCCGCTCCCCTTTCCAACCGTAGAGAACTCACCGGTACCTCCCAGCCAAACGCTAGGGGTACTCTGCTTCCCCCTTAGCCCCCCGAGCCGCAAAGGGGCCACACAAGATCCAAAAGATAAGTATATCTTCTCAGCTCGCCTCGCAAGGCTGAGCTACCACTCCAATCCGAGCTGAGAAAATCCCAACTCCTCACAAGAAATCAGTCAAATCACAATCCGACAGCGTAACGTTACGCTCACCGTTCATCCCCTTCTTCCTCATCTTCCCCTTCTTTTATAGAAATTCAAGACCCACCTACTTTCCCTAAATCACGATTAATTTAAGTTTTAATGACAATCCTCTAAAAATTCTCTGTCGTCCAAGTGTCACCCATCCCCCACGTTTTTCTAAAATTATTTTCTTTAAAAAAATTAAAAGACTCATTTCCCTCACCCACCTAGAGTCGCTACTAAAATTACTCCTAGGTGTTCCTAGATCCCCTTACATGCTTTTAATAACTTTCCCTAAAATGAAGTTGCTAAATTTAGTTCATTTTAGAAAGTTCTTTATTGTTGATTCCTTTTTGCTTTTTACCCTATGTCCCCTACTTTCCTTTATTATGTTTCCTTTATTACTAGTTTCCCTATTTCTATTATTTATTCCTTTTCCTTTTTTTTTTTTTTACCAAAAAGATAAATGCGCTAATTAATCTTTTCATTTTATTTTTAAATTCATAACTTTTATACTCCCACACTTTAAATAATTTTATTTCTTCTTTATCATTTAAAATAAACTATTACTTAGGAGGGTTTTAGTTTACATCTTTTATTTCATTTTAAAAAGGGGCGTTTTCTTTAAGGTAAAACGAAATTTTATCCTAGAGAAGTTTTTTTCTTTTTTTTTGACTTATGTTTAGATTTTGAACTGGGCGATAATTGTTTAGGGGAGTCATTTTAAAAATTTCTGAAGGCGTTAATTTCTTAGGGCCATCTAGGTTTGTTTCATCATCATCATCAATGCGACGTGCTTTTTAGGACGCACTACGTGCTCCAAGGGTGCCACTCGCCTTGTTTGTTTCTGTTGCGCGACGTGCCCTTCGGGATGCACCACGTGATCCAAGGGTGCCACTCGCCGACTTGACTGATTGGTAGACATCTATAACCCTTGGAGTCAACACTCCGCCAGGTGAACTTGTGGGAGACTAAGGGCTCTAAGGAATAAGGCCCCCGCCTTATTGCGCACCCCTTATAATCATCGTGAGAGACTGTCGCAGTCTGCCCTCGCGGCATCGTGGATCCTCTCGAACTAGGTAATCATTAACCTACAGTTCGAGCCACGGCGGGAGTGCTAGTAGGCTGTGGCAGGGCTGCTGTCCACACCTCTCCCTCAACCTTTCTGGAATCGTGTGTGGCCCCTTTACTCCATATGTGAGTCTGGTCGACAAGCTATCGTCAGCCTGCATCATCAACCATCATGTCAGAACATGTCAACAACATATCATCAAATCAATAAAAATATCACGGTAAATAAATCATCCTAAATAACACACTCCCTCACTCAATCCGGAGGCCAAAGGGTTCCACCGATGCCTCTACATCCTCATGGTCTAAAACCCTTCACACTCAATAAAACTGAGTCAATAGCACCTGTCTAAATCAAGTAGTGAAAACATCATGTCGTCTATCATAACACATCATAATCAAGTATAAATGTATTAACATCAGAAAATTCCATATCACTTGCGAGCAAGTGTCCTCAAATAATAAGTTTTCTCAGTGCGCCAGAGCGGGATGTTACAAAGGACTAAATCATCAGTCTTGGATGTCAGGTTGGAACCTTTCCTAAGGGACATTAATCATTCAATGCATCCTTCAAGTGGCTCTCCTTTAATCACATCTTTAGAGAGCTCAACGAGAAAGTGGACACTTTTCCAAAAGAGGCATTGTCCCTTCCAGAAGGCACATTTGGTCTTTATGAATTTCTAGATAATAGAAAGACCCAATCAATGGAGTTCAAGATCTAATCTTAGAATTGAATGTTAAACAAGAAAGAAGTGGAGTAAGGGAAATAAATCTTTTTTTCTTATGATGTATAAGAATTAGCACTGTAGGAAATATGGAATGGGAAATTCACTCTTATGAAATTGAAGACTTTTTTTGTTTCTTTCTTCTGCGGAACACACACACACACAAGATACACAACATTAAATTTTTAAATGTCTTTTCTTAAGGTCCCATAGACAAGTTTTGGTTTCATTGGACGTTAACTACCACCATAATTATCATTATAAAATATTGATAAATATTTAATATCTTTAACATTTTTTTCAAAATAGTTAATTAACTATTTTACTTTAATCAAATTAGTGTTACAACTAACTATTTTTCTTTAGAAGGTTAGAACATCTTTTTATGCCACTGTTTTAAAGTTAAAAAAAATCAATCATACAAATAACTTCCAATATTTATTAACAATCTATTTTATCATTTTAACACTTAAAAAAACAAATAAACATATTTTAAAAAATTTCAAACTAACTTAAAAAGTTAATATATCAAAACAAATTCTAATTATATTGATGTATTTTAATTCAAATCCAATACAACCAATTCATTAATACTATCTATATTCTCCAAAATCCTTTGTTAAATTTAAGCTCGTAACAAACTTGCAAAAAAATTTCACATTTTTTATCTCAATATGCACAGTGCCTCCCATGCTCATTCCATCTTGAAAGGAACACAAATATTCAATATCATATATAGACCAAATATTTTTTAATATTAATGCATTGATACAAGCATTTGGAAAGTTATATTCACTTGTTTTTTTATTAGAAACTCAATTTTCATTTTTACTTGCAAGAATTTCAATGTATTGCAAGTAGCCAAGGCCCACCTTAACCTTAGTCTACATATACCTTTTCATTCATATTTGCAAGAATTTCAATGTATTGCAAGTAGCCAAGGCCCACCTTAACCTTAGTCTACATATACCTCAAGCTTGTGATATTTATTAAGCCATAAGAAGTTTCCCTTATTGAAATGTATGTCCTTATGTGATTCTTAGCGCACTCGGAGTTGTGTAGATGTGTTTCCCAATGTAATAGGAAAACAACATCTTTTGGATTTGAATTTTCAATGAATTCTATGCAAAAACACATATTCATTTTAATATTCTACATCAAATTCATTTAAACCTATTGAATCCAATCTCAATATGGTTCACATCTATGATCAATTACTTGGATATTCCAATAGAATTCTCCTCATAATAAATGTTCATCTTTTTAATCTGTACATGTGTCCCTCCCTACCTTGAGAAAGGGAGGAGACTTATGTAGTCGCTATTGTCCCTTTCAAATTGTGTTTGCAATGTCTCAAGGCATGTAACATGGAAGGGAAAAAGATACCCAGTAAGAAAAAATTTAAGACTTGAAAAACTCAACATTAGTTACTTCATCTCATACTCATGTTTGCATACATTGATGAAAATTGATTGCTATTAGTAACACTTCATTATTAGTAACACTTCATCATTGAAAAGAAAATAATTTAAACAAATTCAAAATAAAAATGTAGTTACATTCACAAAACTATTATTTGTCATTTTTAGTTTTGTTAAATCAAATTTTGGATTTCAACAATATATAATTTGATACAAATCATCTATTCTTAATTTACCATTTATATGTGAAATTATTATATTTTTCATATTTTAAAATCTTTCCATCTTTAAATAAACCTGGATTTCTTATCTTTACCATTGCTTTTTATTTTTTTGATGGTTTAGTAGTCTTCAAAACAAATGTTCAATTATATTTAGTCAACAAATGTTTAGGAGACAAAGTAAATTGAAAATTAACTCACTAATATTTCAAGTGCATTAATAAGTTTTCAATTTCTACATTCGCATTCTTCCAATAAAAAACATATTGTTAAAATTGAACCTTTTCACCTCTATATTTTATAATAGTGTATTTTTTGCACTTTAATGAAAAATTACTAGTTATCTTGTAATGGCATTTGTAATTTTTTATTATATTTAGGTTGATAGGTATTCTCATTATTGTAATTATGGTTTAATGAACTTTTTAATCACAAATTCCAATCTTATGGTCAAGCATTAAAGATGATAGCATATTCTTAGTCTTACACTCAAATCAATGAATGAGATTTAATCTCCACAACTTCCTGGCCTTTATAAATGCATGCGTTAACCTGTTTACTTTTTCACATTTACTAAATCATGCTAAGAAATTATTGTCGAATCTTCTCATTTCCATATTTAAGTGATTAACAAGGATTAATATGTATATAACATTTTATTGCCACCTTTTGTTGATTTGTTGATTAGCGGGCACTACCTCAACCTCATTCCCATGAATAGCAAATATCATATTTGGGGCAGGTTTCAGTTGGAGCGAGCATTTGTTGGGATGTGAAACGTGAAATGGCGTTATGCCAGTTTGGCCTAGGGTCAATTAAATCATGCGTTTCCAAATGGAGAGCCATGACTTCTACCAGATGGAGAGCAGTGGTGAGTGCTTGGATTTTATAATTCCTCCTAAGCGAGTTAATTCAGCCTCAGCAGATCAACATGCATTGAGATTACTATTAAAATGTGAAATGGAATTATGCCACTTTGGCCTAGGTTCAATTCAATTGTTGGTTTCCAAATGGAGAGCCATGAGTGCTACCGGGTGGAGATCCGTGGCAAGTGTTATCAGGTGGAGAGTCACGACATTTGATTTTGAATTAGCTCTCACTGCATTAATATTTTATAATTCATATTTATATGAATTCATGTTTTATAATTCCTCATGAGCCATTTAATTCAGTCTTAGTGACAATTAATTCAATATAATAATAATATCTTATTGTCATATCAAGAAACATGGAGCGGGATGACTTAGAACCACATGGGAGCGCCATGACAGGTTTCAGGAAACTGGAACTGGGATTCCTGATTCCACTAGATGTACCAGGGAGACCCAGTGCCTTTTGACTCTTACTCCACAATCTCCTCCTGCCTCCTGGGGACCAAGCCGATCGTCTTATTATTTTACTTCCCCTGTTCAGCTGTTTGTCTGGTTCCGTCTCCTTCTATTCATGTCGCTATCCAATACACATTTGTTCTAGTGCCCAGTCCATAGATACTGTTTCGCTCAGACACACGGACCCTGCTGTTCCCCTGTCGTTTTCCTTCCACTGACCTGCCTCGTTTCCCGCCTCGCATCCACTTGGGGGACGTCTATTTGACTGCACAACCCTCACAAATGGAGTCACTCACTTCCAACCTGATGCTTCCCTCTGATGAAATCCTATGGGAACAAGCTGGTTTATTCGAAAAGGTGGACTCCCTCACCAATGCGAAAAACCATTTTCCCTCCAAGCCTTCCAGTTTGAATTTCTCCACT
>ML779261.1:115240-131565 GCA_009831015.1 Picea engelmannii
TTTTACTGGGCTTCGGTTTTGAGCAACATTTTAAACGTTGCACTGTAAGAAGTCCGTATTGGGAGGTTTCATTGAACATATCTCATTTTTCCAAAACGTACTTTCACGCGCAAAGTTATGTTGCTTTTATCCGTTCGTTGACACGATGATTTACTATGGACGGACTATCCGGCCAAATGACATGACAAGAAGAAATTTAAAAGAATGGATGACATGACAAGATGAAATTTAAAAGAATGAATGGAACACGAAGAAATTTAAAAGAATTCTCACCGTGTTTTTTATCCTCCTTGACCTGAGTGCTATTCGCAATTTCAATCTCTCGGACGTTGTATTCTCCAAACATGGAGCAACCTGTTTTAATCATCCTTGACCTCACTGCCCTGTTTCAACATGTTGCTAGTGGTTGTCCGTGGTTAGTCGTGGTTGCTGGAGTTCATGACCACATATTGATTGATTTGCTCCTGGCCCCTTCAATGACTCCTAGAGATTGTTGCATGCATCACTTTAGCGTAGTTTTTGTTAGTGATTTTTCTTTTTATTTCAGTGAATTAGTGTTAATAGGGGAGCCATATGCCATATCTGAATATTGTTTTATAATTATTATATAAAACATGCTAAGCTATCTCCATATTAATAGCATGGTTTATGTTACTCTAAACTAATTACTATTTACACAATTATTGTATCCACATATGAAAAAACTCTATTTGATGCCTTAGAGTTCTATGTGAGTATTGTTTTATAATTATTATATAAAACATACTAAGTGATCTCCGTATTAATAGCATGGTTTATGTTAATCTTAACTAATTACTATTTGCATAATTATTGTATCTACATATGAACAAGCTTTATTTGATGCCTTAGAATCCTACATCATTAGAGTTCCTACATCATTTGATGCCTTAGAGTTCCTACATCGTTCATATATGAAAAACCTCTATTTGATGTCTTAGAGTTCTTACATCGTTCAAACAAATCGTATAACTGCAAGCTTTTGAAATTAAAAATAAAAATCTTAAGTGGATTCCCTACAATTATTTATTAGGGTTGCCTTCATTTTAATTTGGACAAAGGCATTTGATTTTAAAATAAAAATTGAAAAATGAATTTCACCAATTTTGAGTTACATATTTGATAAGTGTGAAATTAAAACTAAAAATGAAAAACTAATTTCACCAAAATTTGAGTTAGATATTTTATAAGTGTGAAATTTAAAATAAAAATACTAAGTCGATTCCCTACAATTATTTATTAGGGTTGGCCTTCATTTCATTTTGGAGAGAGGCATGACAAAGGCATTTGATTTTAAAATAAAAATTGAAAAATAAATTTAACCAAAATTTGAGTTAGATATTTGATAAGTGTGTAGGGTCTTTAAGATCGATATTTGGTAAGTCTGTAGGGTATTTACGATCTCATTTGTGAGAAACGAGAAAAGCATTATAGAAACAACTGATTTTATTATACATTGTTGTATTCTCATAGTTTATTTTGTAAAAGTAGATATTTAAACTTGTCTACATAAATTAATTTATGTAACAAGTTAATATACATTCTAAACATCCATTAAGCTTAATATGTTATAGTTAAAGTTATTCTAAACATGTTTTCAACTAAGCAAAGAAATAAAAACTGAGATCAATTAACCTCAATTACATAGTGAGGCTATAAGGGCTCACAAGTGAGACCACGTTCACACATACTCAATATACATATTTGATAAATTACATACAGATTTATAGGCTAGGATAGCCTCTAACAACCTCCTCGATTTGTGGATCTGAAAAACCACTCTAATACAAATATTGCGTACAATAGAAATATGTTATAACCATTTCCTAACTATGGCATTTCGGCATTATTATCTAACAATCCCCCTTAATGGAGAAATGAAACCTCCTCGATTTGTCGATATGAAAAACCACTCTAATACAAATCATGCATACAATAGAAATATGTTATAACTATTTCCTAACTATGGAATTTCGCCATTATTATCTAACACTCCCCCTTAATGGAGAAATGGATTTAATACAATGTCAATACATAACATGCCTGTTGGCCTTAGTCTCAACTAGGCTTACAAACATTATAGAGGATAATTAAAAAAAAACCTTAAAATTTGTTTCAACTCCATGTATGAGTCAGTTTTTCTCTTCCTCCTTTTCGAGATTTTGAACCCTCTATGCATTTTCAATTCAAGTCTTCCTCTTTTGTTGAAAATTCGATGTTTCAACTTCTTATGCTTAATCTTCTTGTTGGAGTTTGTCATCAATATGAAAATCATTTCAGATTGTCCATGCTTATCCTCTTCAACTTTTTCTTCGAAAGACCATTTGTATTGTTTGTATGTGAACTGCCGCCACATACCATTCTATGTTGTTTTCTCTTCACTATTGAGCTTTTGATCATCAATGTGTTGCAAACATGAGTTCATAATAGAATTTGATTTCTTCAAAGCTCCACTTCAAAAACAATTCTTCAATTTCAACATCTTTGTCTCCAATATCCATTGAGTTTTCATCATAAATTGACTCAATTTTTGTATTTGTAATGTCGTCTTCTTCTTCTTCAATGACCATTAACATAATCTAAAGCACTCTTAACAAAAAATTTGGTGCGAGCCTCCACTATTAGTAGAAAAATAGTAGCTATCTATTATTATTCAATGTTATTCTCAAATATCATTGTGGAAAGCTTTGACCTCTTTCTCATATACCCAAGTATAAAAGTTACCATGTTGAAGATAATTTTAAAATATTTGTTAACATGGCATTGCAAGTAGTTTTAATTTTCAAATATTTGTTAACATGGCATTGACATTGCAAGTAGTTTTATTTCAAAAATAGATATATCAATTGTAAGATTTGAAATTAGAAATTAATGTTATGTGTAAGGCCTCAATTTAGAGCATGGTAGAACAATGGTCCTCACTATATTTTAACTAGTGAATAACACACAAATTTTCTAAAAGGATTGACTACAAAGATTAATATGAGTCATTATGATTCTCATCCAACTATGAATTTGAGTTGAAATTGAATATTTGTTACTACATTTTTATGTATGCAACTTAGTAATGTATTGAGCTACTAGTGGGCTCGATACCTCAAGAACCCACTTCATGAGTTGATTTCAAATTTTGGATACCAATTAGTTCACAAAGAGACATGAAGTAACACATACAATATTCAAGATTGATGTTATGCCATAAAATAAAAGAACCATACGTCATGCACAACAAATAACCAACAAGTAGGCACATTTTAAATACATAACTTAGAGATAATAATTAGTAACAAATAGAAATAATTACAGAAGCAGAGAAAACCATGACAAAGAGAACCTATCTTTAACAAAAAGACCAATCACCAACTGACTGCAGACCAAGGAAGTTCCAACCAACCTTAGACTCTATTTCTCCAAGTGTCGACAATAGGTCATCCCTGAGCCAGGGCTATGAATCCAAAGGGATGGGTATCAAACCAACACTCATCTTCCCAAACGAGTCATGAATAGAGCTCTGAAAGGTTTCTCAAACACACATCAAATATAGCTTACCATCACTCTTCCCTCCATCCTGCACCACCCAAAGAAAACAAACACCCTTCATTGCCATGCAGTCCCTTAGGTCATCTACCTCCTTCCAAGGCTCCAGTGTTTCTCGTCAGGAATCTCTATGCTGGAACTCTCAGGATTCACAACTGTGAACAAGGTTTTTCAACATATCAATGCATCCCAGACATACAAGCATCAATTATTGGCTGGAATACATCAATAATTCCTACCGCCAACCAAACATGGTTGTTTTCCTTCAACAATTTGTTTTTCCTTTCCCATGTAAACATAAGAATGAGAAGAAGACAAATTATAGAGAAAATGACTCAAAAATGAATTGGCTAGCAAAATGATAGCCAACTAATTGATTTCTTGAACAATCGATTGATTGATTGAACCCACAAGCATCCGATAGGAAGGTTTTTAAAGAGAAAATTGCCCAAGGAAAAATGAGCTCACCCAAAGAAACTCATGTTCCCCTTCATTTACCCCCAACCCAATGTGGGTGAATAATCAAAATAAAATAAAGGATTATCCCCTTATCTCCCCACCCTTCTCTTGTGGAATAATACCCCCCTATAACTCTTGTCCTTGTCTGTCTCGCAATCGATGATGTAATTTATTATTAAAAACGCTCAATGCATTACATTTCCTAGGAAATCCATCCTCTCATCAAATAAACAAATTACATTATTAAACCGGGGACTCAAAACCAGGGTATTACATTCCCTTACCCCTTTTTTTGGCATTGTCACTGGTGCATATACAAAACATAAATCAAAATTTCAAAATTCTTCCAAAAGGCGTTGGAACTCTGTCGAGATGTCATCTGCATGATCACAAGTAGCATCTTTAGGACTGTAGAAGGCACACTGAACTTTTACCAGTTCTATGACTTGATTCCAGAGCACTCTGACCTTTCTATCCAATATGCACACTGACTATACCTGGAATTCTCTTTCTGGATCCACTTGAATCAAATTCCAATCGATAACATAGTTAGGATAAAATAAAATATGCACATTCGTGGAAGCAGGAAATGAAAGCATGTATGGAACTAGCCTTATTATGTCTAGTATCTCAAATGGACCACATAATATGTCTGCTATATGTGTACCACTTCCCATCTTCGTTGATCTCTTCATGGGATTCACTTTCAAAATCATGTCCTCTTCCACTTTAAATTCTCTAGATGTCCTATTCTTATCTACATAACTCTTATATCTATCTTCTGTTTCCTTCAAATTCTACTTAACTCTAATGATTTGTTCTTCCATATCCTTGAACAATGTAGGCCCAAGTACTACATTATCTGTTGGGTTGTCCCAAATTGCCGTAGTATTTCATTTTCTACCATACAAAGCTTCAAATGGGTTCATCTTAAATGAAGCTTGATACCCATTGTTGTTGGTAAACTCAACCAAATGTAAGTAAGCTTCCCACTTATATGGCTTATACATCACATACATTATCAACATGTATTCAATCACTTAGATGATTCTCTTTGTCTGCCCATCTGATTGTGGATGGTGTGTTGTGCTAAAGTTCATATTTATACCAAATGATTTAAGTAACACCCTCCAAAAATTTGATTTAAACTTGGTATCCATATCTAAGACAATTTCCTTAGGTATCCCATGCAACCTAGAAATCTCCTTCATGTAAATTTTGTAATATTAGCTATTGTATGACTCATTTTTATAGGAACAAAATGAACAGCCTTTGTCAATTTATCAACAACTACCATTACTGAATCATTTTTCCTTGTTGTCATTGGAAACTTAGTGATAAAATCAATAGTTACAACTTCTCATTTTTTCTATGGAATTGGCAATGGTTGTAGCAAACCCGTTGGGTGTCTATGCTGAAATTCACTCTTTGACATTCCATACATATGGCAATGTAATCAACAACATCTTTTTTCATTCCATGCCAAAAGAATTAGTTTCTTACTGTCACAACTTTTTTCTGGTAACAGGGATGTCCGACATATGGAACATTATGCATTTCCTTTAATACCAAATTCCTGAGTTATCATGAAAAAGGAAAACAAAATTTGTTCTAATGCATAAGAATCCATCCTCTTTAATCTCATACCCTTTTAATTTTTGATGTACATTTTCTTGTTGTAAACTTTCTTTTACTAGTAGGTAGTGTTGGTCTGTAATAACAACATCCAAAATTCTACTCTTCAAATATGACTAATGTATACTAATGGTTGTAGAATGGATGATATGTACCCTTATGTTGAGTGCATCAATAACTTTGTTCTCTTTCCCTTTCATATGCTTGATGTTAAAGTCGTACTCACTTAAAAAATTTAGCCATCTTGTCTTCTTGGAATTCATAGTTGGTTATTAAAAAAAATATTTTAGACCACCATGGTCCATTGTTAATTCAAATATTTTCCCCATTAAATAATTCCTCCACATCTTCAAAGCATGAACTATGACAACAAGCTCCAAATCATGTGTGGCATAGCTCCTATCATGTTCTTTAATCTTTCTGGACTCATAAATAATGACATGTCCATTTTGAGTGAGGACCCCTCCAATTACTTGTTTTCATGCATCTGTACAAACCAAAAAATTCTCATTTGGGTCATTGATCTTTAAAATAGGTGCACTAGTAAGTAGTTCCTTCAACAAATTAAAATTATCTTCACACTTTTCCTCCCATACAAACTTAGTGTTGGCCATCCTCTAATGGCTTCAATCTTCTCATGATATACTACTAGATCTTATTCTAAACTAATGTGCCCCAAATAATGGATTTGTTCTTGGTAAAAAAAACACTTACTAAGATTGGCATAAACATGATGTTCACTGAGCAATTGCAACACCATCCTCAAGTGATGTTCATGTTATTCCTCTGTCTTAGAATAAATAATTGTTTCTTCCAAGAACACAATGACAAACTTATCGAAACAATTTATAAATATATAATTCATTAAGCACATAAAGATAATACATGCATTGGTCAGTCCAAATGGCATGAGTAAAAATTCATAACGTCCATGCCTGGTTCTAAAGGTTGTCTTATTGATGTCTTCTTCCTTGATTCTTACCTGATGGTATCCTGGTCTCAAGTATATTTTTGAAAATATATTTTCTCCTCTTAATTCATCAAAGATGTCATCAATTATGGGTAGAGGGTATTTGTTCTTCATAGTGTATTTATTCAACTCTCTAAATTCAATACATAGCCTCAATGTTCCATCCTTCATTTTAACAAAAAGTATCTGTGCTCCCCAAGGCGAAACACTTGGGCGTATGTACCCTTTCTTAATTAGTTCCTCCAGTTGCATTTGTATTTCTTTTAATTATGGTAAGCTCATTCTATAAGGTGTCTTTGATAATGGGGAAGTCCTAGTACTAAATTGATAGAGAAATATATCTCCCTCTTCAATTTCATTCTTGGTATTTCTTGGAATACATCTTCAAACTCTTGCAATACTGAAAATCCTCAAGGGTCGTCCCTTTTGTTTTTTTTGGTTCCTCCATGTTGGATGCATACAATTAAAAACCTTTCATAAAATATATCTTCAATTGTAAGGATGAAATATCCATTATAGAGATGGGTCTTGGAATTCCTTTCACAAAGCTTTGTTTTCCTTCTTCATCAAGGCATGTAAATGTCTTTTCATGGCAATCTAAGACAACATGATGTTTTTCCAACCAATCCATCCCAATTAGGATATCATAAGATCCTAATTGTATAATATTCATATCACCCACTGTATTTACTGCGTTCAAATTTATTGGATAACCTCTTACAGTCTCCTTGATCCCTCTTTTGGTTCCAGTGGTTAACTGAACCAAACCTGATTTTTAAAGCTTATTTTTCTCCAAAATGAATCTATCCACTCATTTAGGATCAATGTAACAATGACTTTCTCCTAAATCAATTAATCTAGCAACATGTCGATTAATGATCTTACCTTCCACTTCGATCATATATGATTGGTGTTTTGCTTGTCGATCTTATAAGTTTGGATATATTCTTGGAATATTTTTGCCCATGTATTCTACTGTAGTAGAATTTTGGATCTTGTGACAGGTCTTGATTTTGTCTTTTCTATGAAGGAAGTCCTTGTACATGTGATCTTCTTTGCATCCCCAATATTTGATTATTGGTCTTTCACTTTTTACTGAGGAGTATTACTTCTTGGATTCATTCTTAACAGACTGGTCTTGCTTATTTTTACTAGGGTTATTTCTATTGAAAGGAGGCTTGAATCCCTTCCTTCTTTGATACGATTTCTCTTTCTTCTTATCCTTCCAATATTTTGCAAATATTCTCTTCCCTTTCCTTTCTCATACAAGTACTTATCCTTTCTAATGGTCTCTGTCAAAGTTCTAGGCTCATCATATTGAATATTCTCTTTATAAAAAGATGGTAGTTCACTAAAAAACTTTTGTATCTTCACCTTGTCATATTTGATAAACCCTACATATTTCAACAATCGTGAGAACTTATTTTCATATTCTCCCATGGTCATGCTTCCCAACCTCATTTCAAAAAACTCTTGCATATTCTCTTCATAGTAGTGCTCTGAAAGATACTCATTAAAATATCTCTTGAACTACTTCCAAGTGATATGGTTCTCATTGATGTGTTGAACCTGCTTCAACTGATCCTACCACATAGAAAATTTTCCAAGAAACTAGCATGTGGAAATTATGGCTTCTAAATTAGAGGAGTAGTTGTGCAACTAAAAATAATTCTTGATTCCAAGAAACCAGGCTTCAACATCATCTTCACATTCATTTTTACCATCAATGGATGGTGGCTTAGGCTTCCTTATATCTCCTTGCAAATCATCCATCTCATGTCTTCTTCTTTGATGTATGATAGGAGACACTTATGTACTTCTTCTTGAATCCTCATATGCATAAAAAATTCTTGTTGAGTAAGGAGGTGAGTGATGTCTATGATTTTTGCTAGCACTTATTAAATGATTGGATCTTATGTAGTTATCTCTTCTTTCATATTGTCTTCCTTCATCCTCCTATATTGAGCATGATCCATTCCTTGCTTCCCTATGTAACTGATTTAGGATTTGCATCATTCGAGCTTTATTTTATTATGTTCTTTCATCATCTTCTCATCATCTTGTTTGTAACTCTACACTTCTATTTTTATGCTTCTCATAGTCTCTATTAATGTATTAGGCTTCACTCTTTTCATGTGTCCATTAGATTTTGTCTCTGCATTTCTAATACTAATATTTTGAACTTTGGCATCTCTCTCATGATTGGAGGCTCCCTCTCCTTCCTCCATTTCCAAAATATGCATTCTTATCATGAACTAATATTTTTATGGCCCTACTTCTATAAGAAATTGTGGAAGCACAATAATTTATATTGGACAAAAAAAGAACAGTGATATATACACATTGTTGGAAAAAGGACTACAACAAAATTATGTTTCTTTTTTGTTTCTTAAGGCCACTAGTGATCTTATTCTAAGTTTACTATAAAATCTACTACTCAAAATAAATTTTTGGGTTCATAATTAGATTTATTTCTTTTGAGATCTTTCCAATGACTATTCATTTGATTAATTCTAAGCTCTCAGAAAATTTTTATGCCCCTTTGAAGTTTTATGGGCATTTTCCCCTTTTTGTTGAAGTCTTCCTATCTGACATGGCCTCCATGTGGAACCATCCTACGTGTGCTAGATGATATGGCACTAATGTGGATGATGACGTGGTGTTGATATGGCATTAGTCACCGGTCACCATAGCTACTTTTCATTCCCATTTCCTATAAACGCTTCTGGTCCAGTCTGGTCCACCGACCATTGGGTCACCTAACTCAACTTACATATAACTTCCATCAACGGACCTCGGTCAAATACAATTTGGAACACTCGATTACCATCCATTGGTAAATCCCATGCAACCTCCCTCTAACTTCATCGAAGGGATGTGTTTCGGTCCAGTCCACCAACCACCGAACCACCCCATGCAACCTCCATGTAGCTTCATCGAAGGGCTCTGGTCTGGTCTGTTCCACTAGGACACCACCCACTGAACATAAGGACACGACCCACTGGCCACCGGGCCATGCCATGCTCTGTGTAAAATTGCATCCAACAAGGGGTTATTTGGATGTCGATCTGGTCCATCGGACACCTCCGCCAAAAGTTTACATCACATGTGGCTCTGTAGGGTTCTGTAGTTCTCTTTACATAATCAAGTAACAAAGTTTTGTATTTTGTTTATAAATCATTTAATTGAATCCTTCTCTATACATGTGGGATAAGGAAAATAATTCCCATCACATATCAACAACTCTAGATACACACGAGGCTCGATCAATGGTTGTTCTGCATTGGAACTCTGAGAGGCATAACTCCTAATTCTGACACCCAAATCAAGCATAAGAAGGATCAATGGAAATATAGGGCCATGGAGAGTCTCTTAAACATGGTTTTCAAGGATATAATGATAGTGTTAAACCATGAAATTATCCCCTCCGACGTCATCCCATAGAAATTCATTTATTTCATTCAAGACTTCTTGGTATCATTCTAGTCCATGCAATTGAATCTCGATTATCCATATGGTTAAATGCATTGTTCTCTTCCTCTATTCTCAAACCCATTCTGAGAACCATTAAACTACTACATGCTCAGAGAATGACAACAAAAGTGTATTTGTTCGGCCTCATTAATGTATGTAATATCCATCCAATTTAAATATTTGAATAATCTTTAGTGATTGCGATTATTGAATTATGACATTGGGAAAAAAATTGATTAACATTTTGATCACCATAGATAATTGATGGTGAAAAATATTTATGTAAATATTATTTTTAATTTTATTTTATTTAAAATTACTTGAGATAAATTGATGAGAGAACCCATATATGATAAGACAAATATTTTATTCCATGGGAAAAGTGAAAAAACAATGGAAACCACCAGGGTAAAAGTGATTTTTGTCCACGAGGACAAGTGTGAACCTACCCCCAAGAGTGTGGGAGGTTAGGAATTAAGCTAGCAAGATGTTAGGCCAAGACTCCCAAAAGTTAGGGAGGAGGTTAAATGGAAAAATAAATAAAAAGACCTAGGCAGTCTATTATTCTCAACTGGGCAAAACAAGAGAGAAAAAAAAAACAAGTATGGTGTAAATAGGATGTTGTTGAGTACTTGTGCATAGTTAGAGCTTGGTGGTTTTGAGAAAGAGCCAAGTTCTGGAAATTATTTGGAGAAGGTTATTGACATTTTTAGTTTCCTGTGGAATAAAGTGTTTGGCTCTAGGGTGACCAAAGTTAGCAGTATGTGGCTTCTCTTGTCTATGGTTGGGAGGAGCTTGAATCTCTCATCAATTTGTGTTAGTAAAACATTGTGGTTCAGATATGTGTATCTACCTTTGTTATTTTATTTCTTTAGAATTATTAGCTCAAATTTTTACGGTTCTAGTTGGATGCTAATCTACATTGTCTCTATATATGCTCATAGTAATGTATTGTTGGAGATATTGATATGAAAGTAGAAATAACCAGAGACTTCTTAGTCAGTTCATTACTATTAACATTTGCTGAGGAATCTTAAATATGGAAATAACTATATAGAATTATTAATTAGATCATTCTTTGTAGAGGAAGCATAAATACTCATATCTCAATATTTTTCATTTGTATTAGCAGAGAAATAGACTAACAAAAGTAATCCTGGAATATGGCTTGAAACTCTAGTTATGCAATGACTCTTGGTTAAATATTAGTTATGATAAAGAGGGAATACATAAATATTCTAATGGTCCTGTAAGAATAGCTATGGTAATTTCCTTTGAACAAAGAGCATTTTTCTTGTTGCACAGATAACATGAAAATAATATGCATTTGGTTGGTGGCCATAAACTAGAATTGTTTTTATTATTTTAAATGGTTAGAAATAAATGGATAAATAACTCTGTATGTAAACATAATGATTGGTAAACTATATATCAGAAAAATTCTGTAGCTATCAAAAGAATCCCCATATAGTGGATGTCTATAACCTCTATCCCCAAAGGAATTCTTCAAAAAATTAGGAAATCTAGTTTTCAATTCCTATGGTATGGGTCGCGCCAATAAATGGGAATCTCTTTGGTCAGATGGAATAGTATTTCTCACCCTAAGGATCTCAGGGGTGGGGACTGAATAATATCCTTCAATTCACCTAGGTGCTTGCTTCCCGAAGTTTGTGGCATTTCTCAATGGGAAAATCTCTATAGTTTCGGGTTCTTAAATAAAAACATCTTAAATGGATCTCAGTGGAAGAACGACATCGATCACTAAACTAGTCACCGAGAGGGTCTAAAATCTGAAATCCCTAATTGATCTTTCCCTCGATATGAAATTGGATAGTATGGCATATTGGGGATGGAAGATTTTTTAGAATTGGAGTTGATTTATGGTTGGGGTTCGACAATGATTACCGATTTATGGATGCTCTAATCGATGATCTTCATTCAAAAAACATATTCTCTCTTTGACATTTCTATTCCCAAGTGCCTCAACTCAGGGGAAGACTAGGACTGTGTTCTTCCATATTGTTGGGGATAGGTAAAGAAGAAGCAGTAGAATGGGATCAATACATGAGACTCTTGGTATCAAACAATATCCTTTTACAAGATGAAGATCCAAACAAAATCTATTCTTCTAAGAACCCCAAGTTGGGAGAGTTCACTTCCAAACTAGGATACAAATTTTGGGTCGAATATATTTTCAAGGAATTATATGCAGTCATACAAGCATTGAAGAAATGGAGACATTATTTGGTTCCCAAAGAGTTTGTTTTGTACAATGATAACCACGCTTTATAATTCGTGACTCAACATGAGAAGTTGATCTAAAAACATGTTAAATGGGTTGAATTCATGCAGAATTTTACTTTTGTAATTAAGCATATTTCTAGAACTCCTAACAAAGTTGTTGATGCTTTGAGCAGGAAATGTTTTCTTATGCAGGAATTCAGAGTCAAGACTTTGGGTTTTGATAACCTCAAAGAAATGTATGGAGATGACCCATATTTTAAGGAGGCATATGAGGCATCTGATAATCCAGTTCTCAGGGATAGAAGCCAATGGACCGAGTATATGATCTAGGATGGGTTATTATTCTGGGACAATCAACTATGTATTCCAAAATGCTCCATGAGGGAGAACCTGCTGAAGGAAAAACATAGTGGAGGATTGGTCGGGCACTTTGGTCATGATAAGACGTTCTCAAAGTTGAATGGCTCATATTTTTGGCCAGGGATGAGTAAAGATGTTAAGAAATTTGTGGACAGATGTAGGATTTGTCAGCACACAAAAGGGAAGAGATAGAACATAGGGTTATATCAACCATTACCCATACCAGAAAGGCCGTGGGACGCAGTGAGCATGGATTTCATATTGGGGCTGCTAAGAACACATAGAGGCTATGATTCGATCTTTGTGGTAGTCGACAGATTTTAAAAAATGGCACATTTCATACCCTGCCAGAAAACCAGTGACAACTCATATTGCGAACCTATTTTTCAAGGAAGTTGTCAGACTTCACAGCTTACCAAGGAGTATTGTGTCTGATCGGGATACCAAGTTCGTGGGACATTTCAGGAGGACCTTATGGAAAAAGCTAGGGACACGTTTGTCTTTTAGCTCAGCATATCATCCTCAAACGGATGATAGAAGTTGTGAACAGAAGCTTGGGAGACTTGTTGAGGAGCTTAGTGAATGAACACCACAGTCAGTGGGATCACATTCTGCCACAGGCGGAATTTTCTTACAATGACTCACTCAATAGAAGAACAGGGAAGAGTCCATTCTAGATTGTATATGGAATGCAACCAAGGGGAGTTTCTAAGTTGAAAGATTCAGAACAAGCTAAATTCATGAGTGCTAGTGTAGAGGACTTTGCAGAAGTAATGAAGGAGTTTCATAGCCTAATTAAGGAGCGATTGTAGAATTCAAGTCAAGAATAAAAGCGGAGAGCAAATCAACACAAGCGAGAACTTCAATTCGAAGTTGGTGATCTGATTCTTGCACATCTGAGGAAGGAGAGGTTCCCAAGGGGAACATATAACAAACTAAAGATGAAAAAGATTGGACCATGCAAGGTCATAGAGAAATTTGGGCAAATGCATATGAGATTGAATTACCTGATGGGATCAGAATCTCACCGATATTCAATGTCATGGATTTGTACCCTTACAGAACTGAAGAAGAAGGAGCAGGAAATGAAGAAAAAGAGGTTCAATGGACAAAACAAACACCTGTAGCTGAAAATCCACAGATGGAAAGTATAATTGACAAGAGGGTCAGCAAAAAGACTAGGAGAAAAGAGTATTTTGAATACTTGGTCAAGTGGAAAGGACACCCAGTTGAAT
This sequence comes from Picea engelmannii, assembly GCA_009831015.1. Lineage (NCBI taxonomy): Eukaryota > Viridiplantae > Streptophyta > Pinopsida > Pinales > Pinaceae > Picea > Picea engelmannii. The sequence continues at coordinate 129,173 of ML779261.1, forward strand.
ATGCCAGTTGGGAAGATGAAACAAAAATCCATAAGCATGGAAAGACCATGAACTCATGAACAGGAGTTCATGAAAATGTTTGAGAGAGGGAGTATGATGCAGGAGCATCGTAAGCAACCATCCAAGTGAGCATGAAGGCAGAAGACAGTTGGAGGAGTGCAACACACATTTTGCACATTTTGAAATGTTTTTGAAAAATTAATGATAGATGTTAATGTAGTAGTTAAGGGAAACGTACTTGCATGTTGTAAACAGATCTTGAGCGATTTTCTCTCATCTATCAATGTAAAAGAAATTTAAGCCTAGTTAATGAAAGTAGGTAGATTTGAATTCATAGATTAGATAGTTACAACATAGGAGGGAGAACGGATATAGACACCCTCGCCTTTGTATCATGGTAATTATTGTTGTATCATTAGAACAAAAGAAGAGAAATTTCACAAGTTGTTGAGTTGTAGAAGATAGTTGTAGAGAAGAACCCATGTACATGAGTGTTTGAGTTAATATATGAAGCTTTGACTCAGATTTCATGGTGTTATGATGCTTACTGTTTACATATTCTGAGTGGTATGCTTACAGTTGTTTTATTCTCTCTGTTATGCATTTGTTATGATGTTATGCTATGTTGAATGTATGATTTCATGTTGAATGTATGAAGTCTAAGAGAGAAAGAGAATGAATTTCATTTGTTTCTCATCCTGAGAGAGTTCCTACAAGGAGTGCAGTGAAACGTCCACAAGGTTTTCATTGACAAGGGTTCTGAGTTTTATCTCAGAAACCTCAGGAGGGATACCATTGTTCTCATTTCTACAGAAGTGTAGGCGAAGCACAGAAACTGTGCAATGTGTGCGCAGGCTAGTCGAGGACTTAGAACTTATCAACTAAGGTTGAAAGGTTGAAGGACCGTTGTTGCAGAAAGTGCATAGAGCCGAAAGATTTCCCAGGAGTATTTGAAAGATTGTTGCAAGGAGTGTGTGGAGGAGTCCTTTTAGAGACTCGAGTTTACAAGTTAAATCTTAGGAGGATCAACACCTTTGAAGTGTTCAAAGGGAGACGAGGAAGAGAAATCATCGCGTAGAAGTTTATGTTTCGGGGGAAGAACATTGGCTCGTTTCACAAAGATTCTTGAGGAAGAAATCGAACGGTTGAAATTCTCCGCGGAGAACACGCAAAGTTGCGGGGACTGTAGGATCCAGAGGAGTTGCAGGGTGGATAAGGGTTGGACGAACAAATTACGTTGGTGTCAAGGATCAACGAAGACCGTTGATTGTGGTCAGTTTGGGCCATTGGATCATTTCACAGACTCGTGGTTCATGAGTTTGGAGGTGGAAGACCAAACTCTTGGAGTCGTGAAGTCCCGAGTTGAAGATAAGACGAGGAAGAGATCCAGATCATTGGATCCAAGCCACGGAAGAACCGTCAGATCTGAATATTCATGGGGTATCACATATCGTGAGTTCGGAGGATAGACCAAATCCTTTGGTTGTGCAAATTCCCAAATAACGAGAAGTAGGAACAACCATTAGATCATAACCTCTTCACTATATCCCGTATCGGGGTTTTAGAGGTTGGGAGGAATCGGTTTCAACTGTAGGAGTTGTGAAGAGCTGAGGGCCAAGGTCTCAGGCGATCACGTGGCACGTCCATCAAGTGGGGACCGCGTGGTTGACAGGTGGACACTCGTCGCCTGGGAAGGAGTCAACACGTTGTTGACTTCTCATGCTTCAGGTTCTTGTAAGAAAGGAGCACAAAGGCTCAACAACTCAAGTCGCAAAGTTGTGAGTTCCGAGAAGTGCTGAAGGAGTCAAATATTCTCTGACTTTCGCATCTCAGAGTTTCGTAAAAGAAGGGCCCGAAGGTTCAACCTTCCTACTCGCAAGTTGCTAGTGAGACTAGTGCTTAGCCCTAGCCGTTGGTTATGCATGGAGGGGGCTATCATGGTGGATCCATATCACATCGTGTCTCGGGTATTGGTGTTGCGTGAAGAAAAAGTCGAGGGTCTTCAACCCGCAAACACGTGAGTTATGAAAGGATCTTGTGCAGGGACAAGGTCGTGGTCATATGGAAGTGTAAGGCTCGCTCTTAGTGTTAGTTTCTCAAGGTGAGTTTTCACAAGGACCTGTGGATCAGATTTGTTAAAGGTTTCAGCAGGGAGCCAAAGAAGTCGCTTCGGCTTACAGAGAATTTAGAACGATCCTGAGCGAATCTCAGCCCGAGGGCAAAGGGGGTCTGCATCACTTACAATAAGACCACATTTATGGAATTTGGCCAACTATGGAGGAGAAATGGATTGTTGAAGGAAAACCTAAATATATATATATATATATATATATATATATATATATATATATATATATATATATATATATATATATATATATATATATATATAT
>ML779261.1:131577-192827 GCA_009831015.1 Picea engelmannii
CTTGTGAATATTATGCCATAAAATTTAGTAATGTAAACTCTTTAGTACTAAATTTATGGTGTGAAATGAGTAGCTTTTATTCATATGTATAATGGTGTTTACACTACAATGTGTTTCAAATCCTAATAACTATGTTTCTCTATCCTGATTTGGTTAGGTATATTTTAGGTCACCCTAGTTTACCCATGTCACATTAACCCTAATCCACATGGTATCACCACAAGTTGCCACCTCAATTCCACACCATCATAATATTTCGAATATTGGTCCTTCATAGTCGACATGGTATCTATCACCTATATTTTTATCTTCATAGGATCTACCACCTTTTTGTGTGAGTAAAATCTTCAGTAAATTTGGTGGGGCCAGAGTTTGGAGGTGGATACTTGAGAAGAAATATGGAAGGAAAGGTGGGAGATAGGAAGGAGGGGATGGATATGGATCAAGAAGAAGGAAGACATTTTTTTGGTGGAGGTAATTCACTATGTGGAGTTAGATAGCAACCTTTTTCCCCCTTGAGGGAGATTGATAACGAGAAATGTTTTGTCCTAGTTCAAATTAAAGTCTTGAGTAAAGTTGATGGGGAAAGAGTTTGGAGATGGAGGTTTGGGAAGACATATGGAAGGTGAGGTGGGATATAGGAAGGAGGATATGAAGATGTAATAAAGGGAAGGAATAGGTTTTTAGGGTGGAGAAAAATGGGAGTTCGGAGATAGATAACATTCTCTTTCCTCCTTGAAGGAGATGGAATAAGGAGAATAATTTTTCAAGGATGGAGGAAACTCATGAAGATAATAGGTAATGTCCATTTTTACCTCCACCATAGGTTAACGAGAAGAATTTTCATAGATGGAGGAGAATGATGAAAATAAGAGATAAGGTATCTTGTACCCTTCACCATAGGTAAAGTGAAAAGTGGGAAATGAAGGAGGATGAGTAAAGTGGGGATTAAATAATAAAAGGAAAATTTTAAAGTTGGAGAGGATTAATGTAAACAAAAAGAATATGAAAAGTGGAAAAAGGCATGGAGAACTTGGTTTTAGTCAAGCAACATATTTCAAGAAAAAGGTTTAAAGAGATAGCCTTGAGATTTGTTACAAAATATTTTCCACAAAGGAGCTTACATTTAACTCGAAGGACATAGTAGCAACTTTTATATTTGATACACATCTCTAACAAAAGGATGAAAATTTTAAGATGTCATTTCAAATGATAAGAGGGGTTCCATATATTGAAACCATACCCTTTATGGCGTGTTCAAGAACATCCAAATATCTATTTATAAATCAATTGAAACTAAACTTCTCTAAAATCTAACTCTGTATCCACGTGTCTATGACTAATTAGAAACTAAAATTCTTTAAAACCTGACTTAGTATCCAAATGTCTTATATCTATTAGCATTAGGGGAAATTTGAGGTATAAAAAGGGCCTTCTAAGTAAAATAATAGTTATGAATTTTGAAAGAGAAAGAAATAAAACTAATCTTTTAAATTGTATTATTTATTTATTTATTTATTGGTTAATTCAAATTGCAATTGTAGGCACCCACTCTTCATACTTTTGAGAACCAACATTTGTTTTCATGTATTCTTAGTTTAGTTCTATGAAAAGTATGTAGAGTGGGTACTCATTAGATGCAGTGTTTGATTCCACATTCAAGGAACACCTACACTTAAAATTTTAGTAAACCTATAAAAAGATGAGTCAAAAATATGATTAAAAGAGTATTTTTTTCCTTTCCCTCCAAAAATATGGATGTTTGGATGAAGAGTTTTATGTAAGACAACCTCTGGGTTATGAGATTGATAAGCACAGAGATAAAGTTTACAAGTTAAGAAAAGTTGTATATGGATTGAAGCAGGGATTCAAAGTTTGGTATAGAAGGATTGATGTGTACTTGATTAGTGTTGGATTCAGCAAAAGTCCAAGTGAACCAAATCTAAACGAGGAAGGTAAAATTTTGATTGTCTCTCTATATGTCGATGACTTGATTTTTACTGGAGATCTATCTGTAGATGATTTTAAAAATGTCATGAAAACAGAGTTTGAGATGATTGATTTAGGATTGATGAAATATTTCCTTGGAATTGAAGTGGATCAATCCGATGATGGCATCTTCAATTGTCAAACTAAATATGCAAATGAAGTATTGAAAAGGTTTAGAATGTTGAATTGTAAACTAGAATGTTGAATATTGAACGATATCAAATCGGAAATATATCAAATCTGAATTATATTTATATTGATAGGCCAAGAGATGGTGTAAAGTTGTTAAGCCTGAGTAAAGTTGCAAAAAAGTTGCAAACTAAGTGCAAAATCTATATAAAAATTAACATTTATACTCAAAATATAAAATATGCTAATCTGAAATATATCAAATCTGAATTTTATTGATAGGGCAAGAACTGGTGTAAAGTTGTTAACCCTAATTTGAATTTTATTGATAGGGAAAGAGATGGTGTAAAGTTGTTAACCCTGAAAACAGGTCTAGAAATGGCCCCCAAATCAAAGTCCCCTTGCTCTTGTTAATAAATTGTGTGTCGGGTCCCATAAATAAGAAATAAGAGTGCAATCTGCAACTCCGTTGATTGGAGCACCCTGCTGCTTGAGAAACATGTAGAAATATCATAAATAAATGGCATTGTTTAATTGTTCTACAACAACATAAATTTGTAATAAATTACTATTTTGATTACTCAAATCTATGGATCCAACAATTTCTCGCCGATTTCCAGTAAATATTCCAGGAAAATATAGCTAAAAAATAATAATTTCATAGAACGTTTAGACTACATCTAAATCAATGTCTAATAAAGCACTCAAATGATGTGTAGAATAGGAATAGACTTCTTTCCTATTTTTCCTTGTCTGAGTTAAAGAAAATTTCTATAGGCAAACAATATGCACCCTTAGGGTCAGTTTTTATAATTCAAACAAAATGCAACTTTGGATCTATAAGTATTTAGATTTAATAGTGTATATCTCAATCTATAGTGCAGTTATTACTGTGTTGTTGGGTACGTATTGATAATTGCTTCTAAATTGTTAATAACCAACAGATATTCTATTGTGGGACAGATACGCACAACAATATGTTTTTCCAGAAAAAAGAAAAGTGTGCTTAGAAATCTTAATGAAATCATTCATTTTCTATCAAGTAGAAGTATGGATTTTTTTCCGGAAAAGAGTGATCTGAAACATTTTTAAAATAGGTTGAGGAACAACGTTGTAATTAAAGGCCGATTGGTGGCCCTATAATGTTTGTCACATTATAATCATTTCACCACCATGAATAAACGACACATCTATGGTTGTCTTGACCCTTCAAGACTCGAGGATCAAACATTGTTTTATTGGTTTGTCGTAAATTGCTCAATTGGTGGCCCCCTTAACCTTTGAATGCCATAAGATACTATCATCGCCTTGATTAAATTTTTTCTAAAGATCGAAGGTGAAATTTTTGGTTATATCTTATTAATTAGGGAATCTATGTTAGTGTATAAATACCTGAAACAAATTGTAATCTGTAAGATCTTGAAAGCATTTTTGAATCGAATTTGTTATTCTGTATTTGGAAGTGTGGTTTCCGTTTTTACTTTCTTTTTTATTGAGTTCATAAACACTGTTCAAGGTTTTATTTTCCGAGTAATCCGTTGGATTATATGATAGACTCTTTCACCTTCCAAATGCCAAAACCCGAAGTGTTGGGCCCACATCCTATTCACGTTTATCGATTCGACAATAATTGTTTTGTTTTTTGTTTTTTATCGGGTGTTTGTAAACGCCAATACCTGAACTCCGATAAACCTCTGTTTTTCAACATTTGGTATGAGAGTGTGTAGTCCATCCTACTATTGCTTAGTTCAGTGCAGATCATTCCTGTTGGTGCCCACTTTTACCCTCTAGTTTTCATGCGTGAATTTTTATTTTGATTCCTTTCAAGTTTTATATAAATGGTTGCGTCTGGTAGTAGTTCTTCTGAGGTTCAGGTTCCTGTCTTGAGCGAGAAGTCATATGAATCTTGTTATATTTGAATGAGGACGATTTTGCGTTCTCAAGATTTATGGACTTATGTTATTGATGGATATGTTGAGCCAGCCGATGCAACAACAAAACTGGCTCTCTCTAATGTTGACTGTTTTTTGTTGAAGGAAACAGGAAAAAGGATAAGAAGGCTCTTGGATTAATCTAGCAAGGATTAAATGAATCCATTTTTAAAAGGATTTCTAGTGCTGCATCTTCGAAGATGCTTGGGAAATCCTTGAAACCTGTTATCAAGGTGTGTCCAAGGTGAAGACAATCAAGTTGAAGAACTTGAGAAGGGACTTCGAAAATCTGAAGATGAAGGATAATGAAAGTGTTGATACTTTCATGACTCAAGTGATGAGTGTTGTGAACCAGCTTAGGCAGTTTGGAGATGATGTTGAGAATAAGAGAGTTATTGAGAAAGCGCTGAGAAGTTTACCCAATAAATTTGAACCTATAGTTGTACCCATAGAGGAATTTGAATATTTAAATCAAATGCAAATTGATGAATTAACTAGTTCTCTTGTTGCTCATGAATCTAGGATATCTATATATGAAGAAGGATCAATGGATCATTCTTTAAAATCCCAACTTCATGTTACCAAAGACAGAGGCAGAGGAAGGTTTTATAGTCATGGAGGAGGAGGTTGATCTTTTGGTCGAAGGGAAAACATAACTGAATCAGAGTCTGTGGAGAAGTCCTAGTATAATCCTCCTAATTTAAGAGGGATGAACAACAAACCCTGGCAACAAGAAAATCAGAGCTATGATAAATCTGAAGTACAATGTTATTATTGGAAGAAGTTTGGGTATTTTTCTAACAAATGTTGGAAGAAGAAGGCAGATGCTGGAAAGCAGTCTGCACATATCACATATGAGTTTGAGGATGATCAAAATTATGTGTTCTTGACTTGTAATGTCACTTAGGAAAGTGCTAATGATATTTGGTTTTTGGATAGTGATTGCAGTAACCACATGACTGGTAATAAGGATTTATTTTCTTCTAGTGATACTAGTATTCAGTCTGAAGTAAAAATGGGAAATATTTGTAAGGTTACAGTTAATGGTAAAGGTGTAGTTCTAGTTTACACTAAGAATAATCACAGAAGAAATATTGACGATGTTTATTTCGTTCCTGGTTTAAAATGCAATCTTATTAATGTTGGACAACTGTTGGAGAAAAAGTACAAAGTATTCTTCAAGAACAAGGTATGTACAATCTATGATAAATTACCCAACAAATAGTTGATTGCAAGTGTAGAGATGACCAAGAATAGAATGTTTCCACTTGTTATGAGAATTGATTTGAGTGGTTCTTTGAATGTTTATAAAGATGGAAGTTTAGATGAATCTTGGTTATGGCATTTGAGATATGGTCATTTACATTTTGGTGGCTTATATCTATTACAGAAGAAGTAGATGGTAAAGGGGTTTCCCTGTATTCAACAACCTGCAAACTCTTGTGAGAGTTGTATACTTGAGAAGCATCACATAGAGAGATTTGTTTCAGGTGTTTCCTACAGAGTAAAAGCTCCATTGGAAATTTTCCACACGGATTTGTGTGGACCTATGAAAACACCTTCTTTGAATGGTAGTGTTTATTTTATGACTTTTATTGATGATTTCAATAGGAAGACTTGATTGTATTTGTTGAAGCGGAAATTTGAAGCCTTTGAAGTTTTCAAAAGATTTAAGTCTATGGTTGAGAATGAGAGTGGTCGAGCTATCAAGATCCTGAGGTCTGACAGAGGAGGTGAGTATAAACTGAATGAATTCATTGAATTTTGTGTTTTTCGTGGAATTAAAAGGCACTTTACTGCTCGATATACTCCACAACAGAATGGAGTGGTTGAAAGGAAGAATCGAACCATCATGAATATGGCTTGAAGCATGTTGAAAGAGAAGCATCTTTCAAATGAATATTGGGGAGATGCAGTTGTTTGCTCTGTCTATATATTGAATAGAAGTTTGACCAATACTGTGAGGAATCACGTACCTCAGGAAGCCTGGGACGGTAAGCCTTGCAATGTTTCTTATTTTAGAATTTTTTGATGTGTAGCATATGCGCATGTACCTGAAGAAATGTGGAGGAAGTTGGATGACAGAAGCGAGAGATGTATCTTTATTGGATAAAGTGAAGAGTCTAGAGCATATAGACTCTACAATCCCATCACCAAGAAGTATGTAATCAACAGAGATGTTCAATTTAAAGAAGAGGAAGATTGGGATGGAAGTATTGATAAATCTATTTCAGAGGGAGTTGTGTTACCCCGTGAACATAATGATGGAGCTAAGAAGGCTGAAGGAGGTGGACAGTTGGTTCCATATGCACATACACCTGCAGTGATAAGTCCTACAAGGGAAGCACCAGATATCAACCCATCTCAATTTAGAACGTCGAAAACTCATCAACGTGGTGAGCCATCTAGACATGGATGACTTCAAACAGATTCACAGGTAAGTAGTGAATCGAATACTACTTTAGCTTCATTAAAAAACAGATTTAAAGGTGAGAAGACTAGAAGTTTAAGAGAATTATATGATGAGAATGAAGAAGTAGATCATGTTTCAAATTTTGCATTAATGGCATGTGATCCTGCAAGTTTTAATGAAGCTACTAAAGAGGATGTATGGATAAAAGCAATGGATTAGGAGATTGATTCCATTGAAAGAAATAATACTTTGGATCTTGTCGATTTACCTGAAGGTAAGAACAGTATTGGTTTTAAGTGGGTTTATAAGACTAAGTTGAATGTAGAAGGTGAAGTTGAAAAGTACAAGGCAAGACTTGTAGCTCAGGGGTTTAGTCAGCAACCCGATATTGATTACAATGAAACCTTTGCTCATGTAGCAAGAATTGACACAGTGAGGATGGTCTTAGTTATTGCATCTCAGAATAAATGGATCATGCATTAGATGGACGTTAAGTTTGCAATCTTGAATGGATGTTTGGAAGAAGAGGTTTATGTAAGACAACCTCTGGGTTATGAGATTGATAAGCACAGAGATAAAGTTTACAAGTTAAGAAAAGTTGTATATGGATTGAAGCAGGGATTCAAAGTTTGGTATAGAAGGATTGATGTGTACTTGATTAGTGTTGGATTCAGCAAAAGTCCAAGTGAACCAAATCTAAACGAGGAAGGTAAAATTTTGATTGTCTCTCTATATGTCGATGACTTGATTTTTACTGGAGATCTATCTGTAGATGATTTTAAAAATGTCATGAAAACAGAGTTTGAGATGATTGATTTAGGATTGATGAAATATTTCCTTGGAATTGAAGTGGATCAATCCGATGATGGCATCTTCAATTGTCAAACTAAATATGCAAATGAAGTATTGAAAAGGTTTAGAATGTTGAATTGTAAACTAGTTGCAACACCAATGACAACTGGTACTAAACTTAGCAAATATGATGAGGGATCATTTGTTGATCCAACTCTGTATAAGAAGTTGGTTGGAAGCCTTATGTATTTAACAACAACGAAACCTGATATTATGCTTGTTGTAAGTTTAATATCCAGATTCATGGAGACTCCGATGTGTACTCATTGGCAAGCAAGAAAGAGGATCCTGAGATACATTGTTGGAACAACTGATTTTTGTATCCAATACACATCAAACTTGAACTTTGAGCTGATCGGATACACTGATAGTGATTTTGCAGGTTCCATTGATGATAGGAAGAGCACATCTGGTTATGTGTTCAGTCTTGGATCTGGAGCAGTGGCATGGGCATCAAAGAAACAACCCATAGTGACTTTATCTTCTAGTATGTTGCAACAACATTAGCTGCATGTCAAGTTGTATGGATGAGAAGAATCTTGAATGAATTATTGCATGACCAGAATGGTGTAACTCAGATTGTCTGTGATAATAAATTCGTCATTGCAGTGTCAAAGAATCACGTTTTTCACAAGCAGAGTAAGCACATTGATACGAGGTATCATTTCATTCGAGAGATGGTAAATGGTAAAGAAATTTGTGTTCAGTTCTGCAGGTCTGAAAAAGAATTTGCAGACATATTTACGAAGCCTTTGGGAAATAAATTGTTTAAAATTCATAGAAATAATATTGGAGTCTGTAAGCTGTAATGCATTGTTAATAACAATCTTATATTGCATGTTACTATTTGTTTTGTTTTTTAAATGATTAAGAGGGAGTATGTAACATTATAATCATTTCACGGCCATGAATAAACTATGCATAGTGGCCGTCTTGACCCTTCAAGACTTGAGGATCAAACACTGTTTTACTGGTTTGCCGGGCCAATTTTTTGTTCTATCTTATTAATTAGGGAATCAATGTTAGTGTATAAATACCTGAAACGGGTTGTAATATGTAAGATCTTGAAAGCATTTTTGAATCGAAATTATTATTCTGTATTTGGAGATGTGCTCTCGGTTTTTACTTTGGTTTTTATTGATTCCGTAAACTCTGTTCGGGGTTTTCTTTTTCAAGTAATCCGCAGGCTTATATGATAGACCCGTTCACCTTCCAAACACTGAAACCCTAAGTGCTGGGCCCACATTCTTTTTCAAATAATCCGCCGGCTTATATGATAGACCTGTTCACCTTCCAAACACCGAAAGCCGAAGTGCTGGGCCCACAGCCTGTTCGCGTTTCACGATTCGGCAATAGTTGTTTTGTTTTCGTTTTGTATCTGGTGTTTGTAAACGCCCAAACCCGAACTCCGATAAACCTTCGTTTTTCCACAATGTTGGTAAGCACATTGAAAAAACGGAATACGTTGAAGAACAGCGTTGTAATTAAAGGCAGATCGGTGGTCCTATAATATTTGTAAACACACTAAAAGAACGGACATGTAAGTAAGTACAGAAAACCGAGGGATTTATAAAGAGACCGTTCAAATAAGAGCTAATGCGAGGAGTGTTTAACGCTAATTTCTCCTTTGTAAATGAGCAGATCAATATGGCCTTTGAATTTCAAGGGTGAGTCTCGCGTTAAACGTTTCAATTTGAGAGCCATAAGTTCCCAAATGCAAATATCTGCGTGCTATAGTCACGCCGCGGGGAAAATATCCTTTTCCTGATATCTATTTTTGCACGTAAGCTCTCGTTTTGTTTCGTTCTTGTCAGTAGTTGACACGGGAATCCACTCGGTAAACTTTACGTGATGTGACGTCATGGTCAAATGAGTGCCTGCATTTTTTCAAATGTATTCTTATACGCTGTTTATTTCAAGACGTGGCACAGATTCCTTGCGCGTGAGAATCATTTCGTATGTTTGTGTCATAATATCTCTGGTTCGAAGTATTTCATTTCAGCCTTGTCCAATAGGAAAGGCCAGTCCTACATAAACTCTCAACAGATTCTACTATGACTATGTACATAGAAATCACATGATTAACAAGGCTTTCATCGTAACATATGAGAGCCCGGTCGTATATAAACTCTCGGATTCTGCCCTTACTATGTATATATGAACCACATGATTAACAAGATTCTCGTTTGTGTTGAGCACATTTTTGGTAGATATGTTTATTTTTCGGAAGTGGAAATTTGACTATATCAAGAGACTTGGAGATTTGACTAGTTACTCTAGTGTTTGTAATGTATAGTACTTAATCACTTAAACTAACTTACCAAACCAAAAAATAATTATATTTAATGATATTATATATTTCAACTAAATATTAAAATTATAAAATTAATTTGTTTTTATTTTAACGATAAAGTAGAAAATTAATAAATATATAAATTAATAATGGAAATTGAAAGTATAAATTTAATATGAAAGATTCGATATAAAAATACAGGTTTGGCTGCATACATGTTGAGGTCATCTTCAACCAAACAGAGAGACTCTTGAATCCGTTTACTTTTCCACATATGTATCCATTATGTATCCATTAGAGACTAGCATCCAGCATCCAATACATTTTTCAGTAAAAGAAATGAAATGACCTTCATTCTTTCTCTTTTCAAGAATGATACAATGAAAAACTTTGTTGTCCGCATGCACAATTGTTTGTATTGTAAATCATAAAACCGCACATGAAAGAGAAACATATAAATTACAAAATCTTATAATTATTTCAAAATGTTACATGATAAAGGTATTTAATTATTGTTATTCAAATAATTATAAAATAACAACACGGAGATAACAAAAAGGATATAAATCCATGCACGTGGCTATTCTGTGTTTCTAAACTAAAATTTTAAAATTTTCCCGTTAATTAGGTTTGAATTAGTGTTTCAAGAATAAATAGTCATTATTATTTCTTTGGCAGACCTGTTCACGAGCATTCTAATCACAGGAAAACCATTCCTCTTATGACTTATGAGTAAGAGCGTCTCCTTACCTTATCTTGAATTACATTTAAACATTTATTAACTATACTTGATAAAAAAAAAAGAGATTAAGCCTTTGGTCAATTATTATATCTAACCATGCACTAAGCTATTTTTTTTGTCTTTAAAGTAAAATTTAAAAAAAATGCACCTTTTGAGTCAGGGTTTCCAGTAGTGTTCACTATATTCTAATCACTCTCCTTACCTGACCTTGAATTACATTTATAGAATTCCAAGCAAATTATTAGATCTAAAATAAACAAAGAATCTGCATAATAATTAAAAAATTATCCAGACCTATCTGAATAAATAGAACATTGAATGGTGTTCTTAATGTTTGGTTTTACACAATCTATTCTTTATAACTTGGTGGGTGTGAAAGGACGAGCTAGTGTAATTAATAATATGAATAATATTCTCATAATATGTTTTTGTTATAACTTATAACACGATTATATTAATATTTTTTATTAATTCATAATTATTAAGTTTAATTATGTTTGTGGTTAACATAAAACTTAAACACATTGATTGTGTGCCACTTTGACATGTGCATTGTATCACATGTAGTGGTATCCACTTGGTTCGCATGCACTTTGCATGGATTCTATGCCTGCATCGGTCTACGTTTGGCTGATGGGTCATGACCGAGGTTCAATTCCATGTGATGGTTTTGCAATGGGTCGATTCAATATTGCCATTGCAGTTTACTTCGAGGAAAAATTACTATCGCTTTGTTTTCCATAAACCATTTCAAACTCTTCCCAACTTTGCACTTCGAAGGTGAGACGACCATGTTAGCAGTCTTGGCCCTCTTCTCATTCAACGCCACCCAAGATCACAGAGAAGATGCAGGTAGCCAACAATGACTTTTTGCCTCAAGTCGTGCTTATTTCAGGGACCCATAATGCATTATCAACTCTAAATGATGTTAGAATAGTTACGGAAAGTAGTGAGGATTTCATATTTGTGGCTAAAACTACAAAACAAAGGATCCTTATAGAACCTGTAGCTATAGATTTGCTTCCACAACGACACCTTCACAGGGACTGAGTCGAATCAAGGGGGTGTTGTTCCTCAGTCAACAAAGTAAACAAAGGGATCTGCTAACTTCTCTTGTGCTACCACCCAGAGCATAATCGAAACACATACATATCACAATGCCGCACAAAAAAAAGTGAATCCCTCATGCCAAAATGGTGAGGTTATTATCATTAATGCTTGTTGGCAAGGTTATTATCGCTTGGCTTGCAACAAAGTAGCAGAAGAGAGCAGAGCGCAACCCTGAGCAATATGTTAATTGGATTCAGGCTGCCAATATATATGGAAAGGATGCCTATGCTACAGATCTACATAGAGCAGACTAGAAATTTGAGCGGTGGGGTCGAGAACAACCTTCCGCTTCCCTTCTCTTAAAGGAATACGCACATGCAATGTTTCTTATCTGGTTGTTCACAGTCCATGCAAACTTGAAAACATGACATCGTTTGGAGAAAATAGTTTTGAATTGCTTAACAACCATATCAATAGAAACTAGGTAAATTAGTTCTATTCTGAAACTGGTGGAACGTCTCCAAGTTTATTAACTTTCAATATCACTTGGTGGACTTTGTGGCTTTGCTCACAGTACACTTTCCTAATAGATATTTTGCTAATTATGCAGGAAACAAATGATATATATTCCATTCGATAGTATGGAGTACCTGTATGCTTGAGTGTATCTGCGTAGCAGGTGGCACCATTAGAACTATACCTTGTTAGACTATTAGGCTTGTTAGACTAGATGCCTTACGAATGACTTCCTCTACCTTGAAACTGAGTACAACTGAGTGCTTAGTGGGAGAGTCGTTGGACGCCTTGCTCTTCTAATACCGGCCGGATGGAAGTGGGGATGGGGTCATAGAAATATTAACAAAGGATTGTGGCAAAGAAAGCATCTTAGTATGGAGCATAGGCTTAGATAACAACCAAATTCACAGACAGGTACTTTTCTAAAGGATAGATAATCAACACGTTTGCCTGGTGGTGTTGTATGCTAGTTTAGGTGGACAAGGCAACATAATCCCTGCCTTTTGAAAATTAATAATAATAATGATTTAAAACTTCATATGTATAATTAAATTTTTTATTTAAATAAATGTTTTCAATAAATTACTCAAACTATGAATAGAGATTAATAAAATGAAGATATCCTAGAAAAACTATAAAAAAATTAGAAACAACACATTCTTTATAATTTAGTTTTTTATTTTAAATGATAACGACACAAAAGAGAGCTTTGCCAATTTTTAAATACAAAAATAGAACAGGCACTTGATAAAAATGTTAAAAATAATATTTATATTTATAATAAAGTTGAGGGGAGCGAAAATAGAGTAAGTACCAGCAGAGCACGTTCTCAGCGACAAGAAATTACGACATAACAGTAAATAGTAGGTAGGTGATTCTGGGTATGGTTTGAACAGTCGCATGTCTGCCCAGCAATACGTTGTTATTACAATCTGCGCGGCTCCGAATTTTCGCATTATCATTGGCCCGAAGTCAGTCATACAGCAACCCAGTCTCATGGTGGTACGTGAAAACAGAAATGTCTACGAGTTGGCAGCTTGGGTTTGGACAAAATTATTTATGAGAGTATGGAATATTTATTCTGTAATTAAATTATTTTATAGATTAAAAAATAAAAATTTGTATTTCAGATGTAGAACCTTAAGTTTTTCATGAATTTTTTTTAAATCAATGTAAATTAATATCAAATCAATATCAAACTGATTACTATAGTCCTGCTTTGTCAAGGACTAATAACAAATGATATAGAGAATATGAACTATGCATATTCACACAAATATTTAATATGAAAAAGTAATGCTAGATTCAATTTTAATACTTAGTTGAGAAAAACAAAGCATAATCGTTGGGAAAAACAATGCATAAATATGTTCCAAGAAAGCAAGACAAATTATGATATTGTCCACCTATATTATGTGATATTATCGTCCTATACCTCAAGAAGAGGGCAAATAAGAGGGCAAACTGATAATTTAAGTTAATTTAGTTTGAAATGCCAAACTAAATTAAATTGTATGAATTTTATGAAGGCATAAGAAGAGGCCAAATAAGAGGACAAAACTGACAAACTGATAAGATAAGTTAATTTATTTAAAACTAAATTGTATGAATTTTATGAAACTTTAACTTTAAAACAAGTAGAACCCATTGATTCTTGGTGAGATTCAATAAGTAAGGTGTATGGTTCGTCAGCATATAGTGGTGTAGAATGAATATATCAAAATCCTTTTCCATGGAACTTTACATAATTAGGAATGGTGTTTATTAAAAATATTTATTTTTTAGATAATTAGGAATGGTGTTTATTAAAAATATTTATTTTTTAAGCTTAAGGTAATTAATAAATAATTTAAGTTTAATATTATTATTTATACATAAATAAAATATTTTTAATATTTCTATGTGATGTGGATTGATTATTTTAATTATCATTTATTTTATATTTTATATGAAATATCTATTAAATGTTTTTAGATTTTTTCTTTAGGATATGGATTAAATAGTTTTTTAATGAGCGTTACTTTTAAAATGATTAATTAATCCAATCTGATATAATGTGAATATAATTTTTTTTAATCTTAATCCTTTAAACATAAAAAAAATTATTTTAAAAAAGGTTGTTTTTTAATCATTTTGAATATTTATTTATATATTAAATTTTGAAAAAAATTAAATTAGTTTTTAGAAAAGATTAAATATTTACAAATTAGATATAATAATAATAATAATAATAATAATAATAATAATTGTTTTTAATTTTAAGATTAAAGGCCAAGCCAAACACTAAAATGGTGAAATATTTATAAATTAGATGCATGTTTCTGAATAATAATAATAATAATAATAATAATAATAATAATAATAATAATAATAATAATAATAATAATAATAATAATAATAATAATAATAATAATAATAATATAGTTTTAAGGTTAAGGGTCAAGCCAAACACTAAAATGGTGTATGAGACCTCCTTTTTATGAAACAAATTCCCTCCACCCCCAAAAAAAAAAAAACCCACATAATTTAACTTTTAATAAACTCATTTATTCTCTATATAAATATATAAATGAAAATTGATGTAAAAATATTTTGCTTTCTTCTCTACACAATCACATTAAAATATATTAACGATTTTATTGAAAGAGAAAGCATATTGAAATGAGAGTTGACTTCAAATAAATGGAGATAGGATTTTTGAAATTTTCGAAGGTGACCCAAAAGGTAATGGATTTGAGTTTACAAATTATTCAATTGTTTTGGATATACTAATAAGTAAGTGGTATGTCTATACCATGAAGTTATTTTTATTAGTCCCTGCATAAGGCCACGACTCTAGCTATCGATTTATCGTTGATCGCCAATTACTTTGGGACCATCAATATTTCTCTCCTTTCCAAAATACTACATAAGGCAAATGAAATAGTTATTTTTTTAAAATAACTAAATTCATTTTATTTAAAAGGAAATTGGCCAACAAACTTGATCTCTTATTTCCTAGATGCATATTTTCCCTGTTATGCAACCTAAGTCTAAATTTTTCTAGATGCATAGCGAAGATGCATATTTTCACTATTATGCAACCTAAGTCTAAGTTTTCCTAGATGCATATTTTCAGTGTTATGCAACCTACCTAAGTCTAAGTTTTCCTAGAAGTCTAAGTCTAAGTTTTTGCGAAGATGCATATATGTCAGGGCTTTAAATTGCTTTAATTTGTTGCTAGGTTGCTTCTTCATAACTTGCAGCCATCGCCTCTGCCTCTGCCTCCACTTCACCGTCTCCATAGCCTGTGCCTCCACTTCATTCACAACTTGCAGCCACAACCTCTGCCTCTGCCTCCACTTCTCCATCTCCATAGCTTGTGCTTCCACTTCCTTCATAACTTGCAGCCATCGCCTCCACTTCATTTCCTTATCACTTAAAGAGAATCTATCCAACTCTTTTACTCGAATCAGGGAAGATCGACTCGAGCTCTCCTTTTCAGTTGCAGTGAGTTTTTGTTTCCTTCCTTCGAGCGAAAGAAAAATGGCCTAACTTTGATTATTATAATTTAGAGATGGAAATCTGGGTGGGTAGGGAATCACATCACGCACAAACACCATCACTAGGCTTTCACTACTGAGATGAGATACAAAAAGACATGCAGGAAGGATATTTAGACAGAGTTAGATGTGGGAACTTTCTTCCACTGCTGGGTATGTAATGATTTCTCTCACTATTTTTTGTTTCCTCTGAATCTTACTATATATATAAAAACAATAACCAGGTTGACTAGTAAAAGTGGTTTCTTCAATGAGTCCTAAGCTAAAGGTACTGTAGGTATGGTTTGAGGCCTATTTGTGTTTGGTGCTCGAACTATAATTTTTCAATAGGAAAATCGTTGATTGAATGAATTTAAGTTCCTTCCTCAATCCTTTCATCCATCTCCACCTACACCAATACCAAGCACCTTCACACCACATTTCACACCCATTTTTACTCCTCTCTTTGCAAGGAAGCCACCCTTAAAACTACCTCTCCTTTCAGTCTAGTGACTTCGTTCCTCTCCTTATCAGTCGAGTCACTTAGCATACCTCTCCTTTCTGTCAAGAGACTTAAAGAAGACGCAGGACCAAACCAATATGATCTTACCTGAGTTATTAGGTTCATCCACTTGTGATTGCTTCGAAGTCTACATGTCAGGAGTGAGATTGTTGGATCTGAAGGAGTACAAATAGTACTTGGTTAAATAGAGGAACATATTAGACGAGAATAGTACTTGGATTTTATAAGCTTGAGGGGGTGATGGTTTGAGGTAAACTGGCTAGGGATATGCATCTGGTGGAACTGTAATTGGATCTGTGATTTTAGCTAGTCAGCTAAAGAGAATGTTAGTTCGATACCCCAACCCACTAAGAAGCCCTCTTGGATGGAATATGTTTGATCCCGGTGAAAATTAATTGTATTATTTCAGTCAGAAGTGTCTTCAATTCTATTGCATTAAGGCGATTTCAAAAGAATAGTCCCATAACATCTAATCCTGAAGGTTTGATGCCCTATAAGTGAATGAATTAATTTTTGAATGGCCCTAACTCTTTATTAAGCAACTGATTGTTTATGCCAACAATTGTAAGTGCTAGTTCACCACTAAGTCAAGGCAAAACGAGTTTCTACGCTTAGCTTTCTATGAACTATGATTAGTAGGTTGAAACATAAAGGAGTTATTACCACCATAAGGTATAAGTGGAATGATATGTTCCTTCTTTCACTACTGAATTCAAATTAGTTTATGTGCAGATTATAGCTAAGGGAAAGAAACCACTGCCACCGGACCCGCCTAGCGAGAAGGGATAAACGAGGGAGGGATAGAGCCAACAATTCTAGGTTTAGATCGAGACCCAGAACCACCGTACAATCTCGACTCAGCCGTGGGACTTTCACCCACTGAATAGGGATGTCGGAGGATCAGGACGTGTGTGTTTGGATGGTAATTAGTCATCAGGCAGAATCGAAAAGCCTGAGTGATCCAATAACCACCGAATGGGATCAAACACACACATACATAAAGGACATCCTTTCCTCCTTCTAAGCATCTATCTCTTTTACAACATCTCATTTACCAGTATATAGGAATTCGATGGAATTGTGGCATATGGACTGTTGAGGTAATGGAGCCAATCTAGAAAGGTTTGTTAAGACACCAAGTTGTGAGTTGATGGCCCCTATCTGGGGGAGTGCCTTTTGTCCCCACTGGTTGTCTCTGAGATAGATAAATCCTTTCATATAATTTCACGTCCATGGAGTCATCAGTTGGCGATTGAACATGGACTTATTTGATATGGTGGAAACTTTCACTCTATCTATTTGGACTCCACAATTCTCTTGCTATTTTGGTAAGTGTTCTAATCTAGATTACAATCAATACCGAGGCTAAAAAGGCTTAACAAGCTAGATAGTCCAGGGTGCTATGCCCTAGAAATGGGAGGGTGTTTTCCCACCTGAAGAATGAAATGAACATAAACTTACGGATAAATGGGAAACACCAGCTGGAAGCTCCACCGGATGAAAGCCCCACAACCTGATGCCCCAAGAAGGTTATTCCTCCAGAAGAAAGAATTCACTCGTTATGTTTATATATAATTGGCCGAATTTATTTGATTGCGTCACTTGAACAATCCTTGGCAGAAAAGGCATATCTTATATATTTCATAGACCCGACATATCAAATCTCCAATGCTACCATAGATAGTAGGGAAGACAGAGCCTATAGCCACGATCCCATCTTTTGATGGACGGGAAATTGAGCTTCTAAGTGGCGGTAGTATACCTAGTGGAACTATAGTTTAATTTGACCGATCCACTAGGCACCAATTCAATGTAACGACAACCTATTAATGTCTAGTAGGAGGTTAAGTGTTAGATGCAGAGGCAGATTCAATAGAAGGTATGTGTAGCCTTATTTTCCAGACATGGCCCCTCTAGATGATTATTATTCTGGTGTGGGCTAGTTTCTGTTGGACCTCTAATACATAAAATACAATATACAAAAACTCTATTGAAAGCACCAAGCAAACAACTCAGAATACTGGATCAAAGGATCTTACTCAAATAGTTAATATATGAAAATGGGAGGAGAAATCTGAAAGACTGCATTTCATGTGGAATTGTTTGAAATGGGTCCATCTTTATTTATTTGTTTACAAGTCACCATTACCAGATCCCATGAACTCTCATGGTTTCCAACAAATGTAATATAAAACAATCTATATCGTAACACCGTCATAAACATAAATTAAACATAAATTACTATGTAATGATTGGACTCCATTGAAATCCAGAGCACTCCATCTCCATGGGATAGAAATGCCTGCAAAATGATTGAATTGAATAACACATGAATAATTGCAACATTTAAGGATTGAAATAAAGAAAAACAATACAATGATTATAAATTAATGAGTTGTAGTGTAAAATATATACTTCTGTGCACTGAGTGTGTTGAAGAATGTTTCTTCCACAACTTTCAACGGCTTTCAACGAGGCTAACCAACTTGGGTACGTTGATGAGCGCTGCAATTTGAGAAGTAATCGGATTCCGCGCACCCTAATAGGCTTCACGAAAAATGCATTCCACTTTAGACATTGCACTATTGTAGAGATTTATTGAGCATGTCCAAGGTTGTTGATCAAATATGTTCGTGAAGAAAGGGGAAGTCGATTCAACATAAACTGTCTCTGTGTGGACCTGGTCTTCATAATACCAAATATTGCAAGTTCGAACCTGCAGGAGCCTTAACAAATTCCAAGTGTCGACCACTAGGGGCTATAGGAAACATTTTTCAACATCGTACTTCTGCTAATAGACATTTGTTTGACTAGCCCACACCACGTTGCAGTTACAATTTTTGAGTTGATGGCTAGTTGTTGCCAGAGCGTTGTTATTAGGTAACTTCACACCATGTTTCAATTACCACTTCCAGGTGTTGGTTGACAGTGGGACCCAGTCCTAAAAAAATCCACTTATATTTTATAAAAGAAGCTAGGTAGATTTCTCACAAAAAAATGAATGTCTGGGTGTGCATTTGTTGATTCATATGGCATTCACCATGTGGAGAAGCCTGGCAGTTTCTTGCAAACTTGTACCCTTATCAAATTTGATTTCAAATTCGACAAAATTTACAGTCCGAAGGTATGGATCACGCAAGTTCATATTAAATATTTTCTTATAGGTCAAGGGATCGAATCCCAAACCTATGCCGAGGTTCTTCTGCTAGCTAGTCCAGGATCCTATTAATTCTAATGAGCTAAAAAATTGGAAACGAACAGGAAGAAGAACCACGTGAAAATCATAGCGAGGAAGAGAAGGAGGATGAGGAGGGCGAAGAATATGTTAACTCAGAGACTCGTAAGAGAGGAGGTCCTAGAGGACCAGAGCCCACTAGGTATAGTGATTGGGAGGAAGGTTGTCACTGCAACGACTTTTGATAACCCAAGGCAAATTATTCTTTCCAGTTTATAGGGTTTTAACTATTTTTTGTTCAACTGCTTGTATTACATATGTTCAATTTCTTGTAGGTGCAGGTTTTCTTGGGAACAAGGTGGTTGGGCATAGTTAGGGTTTACTTTTGTTCATTTTGGGACATATTTAATTCAATGGGTGTGATTGTGCCATGTTCTCATTTTGAAAGCAACTAGTTTTTTTTGCACATGCTCCAAGTGATGTGGTTAAGATAGGTCGAAATGAAGTATTCATACTTTGATAGAAACAAAAAATTTAATGTTATATTGGTGGTTAATGTTAGATTGGTGGAAAGACATTAATCATCATAGCATTTTTTTAGATATAAATCATCTGGACTTTACAGTATATACACTCTATAGAAGTAGGTTGACCCACTAATCACGGGCGCTCTGTGCTAAAGTTCTGGACTGAGTAGAGATCTCATGATACATAAATAACATCCATGTAGTTTACAGATACATATTTATAGTTACAGGTTATAACAAGTGTCTATGTAGAGTCAGGGTTTACTTTTATTCATGATGTGACCATATTTAATTGAATGGGTGTGATTGTGCCATGCTCTCATTTTGAAAGTAGCTAGTTTTCTTTGCCCATGTTCCAAATGACTCAAGACGCAACGAATGGTATTGCCCCCCTAAATGCCAAATACACGATGGAATTATCCTCTTTCCAATACACTGCATCATCCTATTTTAGATGAAGGAAATTGACCTCTTCTGGGTTAAGGATTCAACCCATAGAACAATCAATATCAATATAGTGATGTGTGAAGCAAACAATGCAAAAGAATGTTGTATTTATCATTCTAGTGATTTAAGAGATGGTGATAATGACTGCCACATATCAAGATCAAGTGGTAGAGTGAATGAAATTGTTCAACTTGGTTGCAGGCAAGAGTGAGTGTAGTTTACCTTGAAAATCCCTTGCTTATTTCTTTGAGATTGTGAGGTCCATCTATTGTTTTAGGTTTCTAATGAAGATGTGTTGATGATTGTGATGTCGGTAGCGAATTGGTTATAGTAAGTCTTGCCTCTGTCCTTCATGGTGTCCATCCATTGTTAGTTTTCTTATGGTTCTGGATGGTGTTGGTCTTGCCTTGCTAGCCCATTGCTTCTTGTGCATTTGTCATACTGAGGTCTTCATGGTTGTAGGCAATGCTAGTATTCTCTTAATATCCTAGCATAAATGGTGCAACCGACAAAGGAGAAGAGGAGTTACGATATCTCACTTTCCTTTCCGAATGAGGTTAGTTGTCTATGGATCTCCAACTAGATTTGCAAGGAGATATCAAACAAGAAGCACCTCTATCATTGTCTTCTTTAGTTTTTCTTTTCATGCAATCATTGAATTTCTATTACACGTACTATGTAAACATAGCACGACAAAGAATTAATGTTTTTTTATTAATCTAGATTGCAGGTCATGGATTGATTCTAGTTCTAGTTCAAATGAAATAGGAGCTACTTACATCTATACATCTACCCCTGTTGGATTTACCTTTTTCTTTGGTGCTTTCTCCTATGCCTCTTTCTCCCACCTAGCCATTGATAAACTTCAGTGGAACTTTACTATTCATTCCACTCACATTCTTATCTTAATATTCTCACAACTACATACCCTAATGCTCTTGGAGGTCATGGTTTAGGTGACAAAAGTAAAGTAGTAGTCTAAAAAAAAAGAATATACAGGGTTACTTTCCCACATGTTCCATCTACAAGTCCAAAAATTGCGAGGTTGTTATATAAAATCGCGATTTCGATTGTCATTTCTAGAAATTCAATGATTGATACTAAAACAAGTAACCATAAAAATTGCACCTGGAATCTATGCCAAGGATACAGTTGGCTCCATTAGCAGAACTCCTTGCCAGTCAAAATATTTTCATAGACCTAGCCTTTTGATTTTTTAAATCCCAACAAATCTTCAAATCAGTCGCCCACCCAAAACCAACAAATTTGAATTTGATAGAAAGAGGTGCCCACAGATCTGCAAGGTTGCAGGAACATGAGGATAAACAAGCCAAGTTCATCATTGGAACTTAAATGTGCGCTCCCTAACCTGCAGCCTTCCCTCGTTTCAATGGCTCGGGCTCTTGGTTTATGCCATGGATTGCCAGTGATATGTCTATTTATCTCGACTCGATCTCTAAACCATTTCCATCTTTGCAGAGAAATTTCTCTTACACATAGCCTTAAGTGATTGATTGGCACTAAAAACCAATTTCCAAATCACTAAAACATCAAAATAATTGTTAGTTTTATTACAATCCCCACATGCATCACGTTCGTTAACCACTGGATTTTGTGCAATGGGTGACGCTACATTCTGCACCGCATATATACACAATGTACCAAGTGGGACAATTTAAATTGGTCATGTTGAATTGGTAACTTTACGCAATGTAAAAATGGGCCAACTTAAATTGGTCATGTTCAATGGTAAATTTTTGATATGATATAGATTATGAAAATTTCATGTTTTTTGGGTGAATTAATAGTTCCAGGGCTTAGGGTTTTTATTTTTTCCAGGTTTGTGTTGTCCGAATTATGAATTTTTTCTAGATTTTTGGTGATCTATGGATGCTAGCGTCTAGGGTTTAGGTTAGTGTTTAGGGTATTGATTTCTTTACTAGACTTTTGTGAATCACTACCTCTAAGCTTCAAGATCTTAGTTTATATCTACGATTTCTTGAGAATCTTTAATTCTAGGGTTTGGGGTTTTAACTATTTTCTTAAAGTCTAGGTGAAGCTCTAGTTTCATTGACATAAGTGAGGTGCTCTACTAGCCAGGATCCGTTGATGTGCAACTCACTCTTCATTGGTTCGATATCTACTTCAATAGTGCCTTACCCTCTATAAATTACCCTCATGAATGGGGAAATTTAGAAGGAAGAGAAAGCACATGGGTTTAGTAATCGCATGGATGCTCCTCTTGTCTTGCCCTGATTGCTCCGCTCTGAATTTCTATACTCCACTTGGTTTTGATCCTCGTCCTGCCTATCATTCTCAATTTTCTGGTTGCTTGCCAATGATGCGCTTATGTATTAGTAAGAGTGTTATCCCATCTTATAATGGTAATAAGAGTCATAAGTAACATAGATTAGTATGACCAATAGAACTGGATAGCTCGTATCGAACACTGCTAGTTTACACATGTGATGCTTTTAATTGCCTCCATGTTTCCTTTTATTCCTTCTTTGAACCAATGCTTATTGTTAACCTATAAATAAATGTCTTACTGATACATATTTGGTTTCTAGATCAAAACTACCTTGCGTATTGTTACTCCCATACCAAAGCATCTGATAGCTTGCCTGCTAGAACATTCTATTCTCTATAGATATAGACAAAGAACATCTCCAATACCAAAGCATCCTTAGATAGCTGGCCTGCTAGAACATTCTATTGTCTATAGATATAGAAAAAGAATATTTCCAATACCAAAGCATCCTTAGATAAATGGCTTACTAGAACATACATTGTATTGTGTATAGATACAGGCAAATAAAATCTCCAATACCAAAGCATCCTTAGATAGATGGATTACTAGAACATACGTTGTGTATTGTCTATAGATACAGACAAAGAATATCTCCAATACCAAAGCATCCTTAGATAGGTGTCCTGCTAGAACATTCTATTGTCTATAGATATATACATAGATTATCTCCAATACCAAATCATCCTTAGATAAATGGCTTACTCGAACATACATTCTATTGTCTATAGATACAGACAAAAAATATCTCCAATACCAAAGCATCCTTAGATAGATGTCTTTCTAGAACATTGTATTGTCACCAATACAAACAAATAATATGGCTTTAAAAGACTTTTTTATAAGAATTGATTCATAAGAGGTTCAAGCAACAAGTTGTTTAGCATACATTTTTTATTTTCCTAATCCGCCGTCAACTTTGAATCTCTGGACACTTGAGAAGAACTTTAACACCCTTATTTACAACAAATTTTGAGTAAAATTCACACATCATATAATTATTAGTGACCAAGCCAACAACCTATATAATTATTAGTGACCAAGCCACTAGAAGATCAACATCCATCATGGGTTGCTCCCATAGATAATTTATTGGCTCAAAAGTTAAATGTGATTCTTAGAAATAGATTATACCATAATCAAGAATTTTTTATTGCAAGTAGGAGGAAAAGACAAATTATATTAATACTTTTTTTTTTAAATATTTTAAAATAAAAGATATAGACAATGACAACTTGTTCCTCTTTAAATATAATCTTTTTGATGGATTTCCCCAAAGATCAGGATACAGTAGTGAGGTAGCAGTCTTATGGGCAGATCCATGAGTTAACAACCCTGTGGAAACACCAAAATGGCTCAATGACAAGTCGAAATAAAGTATCTATCTATAAGGTATCACCTCACCAACAACGCTAGTGAAATACCCGGAGCCTACCCACCTGGGGAGGGAATAAACGAGAAAATATTAACGCTATGGGGCATTGGATCCATCATCCATCTCCTTGAAGTGTGGTTGTTCATCCATCTAGAGTCCCTCCTCTCATACCAACTACTCCTCTCATACCAACTACTGACTGACTAATTGTAGCCTAAGCCTCACAAAAATCTAGTGAGTGGACTATTGACCATACTTCCAATCTCACATAGATTTTTTGAGAGTCAAACATGAAAGTGTCAAGCAAAATTAGCAGTACCAGTGGATGTGCTATAATTATATACACTGGCAACACTTTTTAACTTGTAGCTTCTCTGGGTTTCCTGATCTTTATCGACTTAATTGATTCAGTTCATACTGAATTAAATTCATGTATGCCATATGAGAAAAAAAATGATTTACCTATGATAAACCCATGCTGGAGTCAGGTGTGGATCTTAGGGATTCGATACAAGAAGTACCACAATACTATAAATATTCAATTTCCTCACACTTTTTATGGGTTTCCTACCCTGTGTTGCATTAATAGCTTTGATCTTCTTTATCAGTATAGTATCTTCTAGTATCTTGCTTTATGGACATTTGATGGAGTGAAAGGAATATTGGACTTAGATGTGGAGCTTAGAGATTCAGTACGAGAAGCATTGCAATGCAGTAAGTACTCAATTTCCTCACTTTTTATGGGTCTACTACATCATGTTGCATTAATACCTCTAATTGTCTTTATTGGTATAATATCTTTTAGTATATTCCTTTATGGACATTTGAAGGAGTAAACAAAATGCCTTTATTGGTTCGACATATCAGGTTAACAGTATTGGTAGATTAGTAGTCCTTAAATTTGTTTTGTTGTTCAATCTATTTTGAATTTGAAATATTTTTCCAGATCAAGTATCAATTAGCTATATTAAGAATAATTGGGATATTCAATCTAGATAAAATTATTTAGTATTCGAAATGACTTGAGATTTTTCTTTGGGAGTTTAGTCTTTAGCTTCAAATATTTATATACTAAACTTATTTCTTTACGCGTTCTGTTTGTGGGAAATAACACAAGCATCATGATCACATTTTGATTGAGCATACCTAGAGAACTTGAATTATGCCTACTCCCAAGAATAAGAACAATAATAAAGCCAGATCTTCAAAAAAGGAGAAGAATGGCCCTCTTATAAGGAATATAAGACTGATATGTAGTGACCTAGATGCCACAGACCTCTCAAGCGAAAATGAATTAAAACATGTATCTCAGAGGATATTGGATTGGGAGATACACATGCACAAAAATTCAATGCAAACCAAAGTCTAGATCCAAACTGAAGAGGATCATATCATATTCAATGCAGTGGCTTATGTTGTATCATAAGTCCTAAGCCATATCTTGAATCCTTTGGAGGGATCTCTGATCTCTGCAATCCATTTCCCCCCTCTTCTTTGTCTCACTCAGCGGTATTTCCACCTCATGGCACACTCTACATTGGAGCTTGATTCAAATAAGACCACATTATCCTTGATAGAGATACAAAATTATCACATGGTTTCCAACATTTACCAACACCATTTTCCAACACGCCCATGCCCCAACCCGGCAGGGACTGCGCTACCATGCAACACTTGTTTATTATTAGTCCTTGATATTAGTGACACTTTATTAATCAGTTCGTTGTTTTTCAATGAATATAAATGTACGTCCATATATATATTTTAACTTTATTTTCTCTATAGTTTTATAGTTTAAAGTTTTAGCCTACACTTTTTTTTTTTTGACATATCAAATATTAACAATACTTTTTTGTTTACCAATCACACACTTTGATGTTTATTTTCTCTATAGTTTAAGGTTTTAGCCTACACTTTTTTTTGACATATCAAATATTAACAATACTTTTTTGTTTACCAATCACAGACTTTGATGTTTTGCTTAGCTTCTTATGGAGACCATTTTAATTTATCTATCATTTTTCTTAAGTTTAAAATTACGAATTAAGATATAATATTTAGAGATGAAATATTGCTATCTCTTAAGTTAGCATTAGTTTTTTAACAACTTTTTTTACGATGTTTTTTTTCATACCATGGAATTAAAGAATTAATAGAGTAGATGAGAGCACATGTTTGTTAATACATTCTTCTAAGTGGCGATACACATTGATGTTCACATGGTGGCCATGTTACAATTTGATGGATACATTGCCAAGATGAATTGCATGTTGGCCATGTTACAATATGTTACAGTTTGGTGAGTACATCGCCAAGATGACGAAGCCCTTATCCCTTTGCTATCAGCTAGAGGGGAGATCAAATGGAAAGCTACAAACCCTTCATTGTTCGGTTCTGGTCGAGGAGGAACCTACAATAATGGCCTCAAAGAAATGTCAAATTCGGTAAAGAAATATTGATTTAGTTAGCACAAGGAAGGCCTTCATCTTTCATTATTTGGAAAGGTTAATCCCATTAGAAAAAAAACAATTGTGTGACTATTCAAGATCTTGCCAATGCCTACTGAGATTGGAGCTTTTAAGTGCCTACCATAGTTGGAGCTTTGAAGAAAGAAAAAACATTTTAAAATAAGTACTTTGCGTATTTTTTCATACTAGCAAGATATATGCTCGTAATATTTTTCATTGAATGCTATCAATACCTACTTTTGGAGAATCTAATTCAGATAAGATAAACATGATATTTATATATTTCTTTAGAGAAATATAAAAAAATCATGGAAAGTGTGATATAGAGATACTCCAAAGTATGACATTTCATTGAAGAGAATAGACTAATAACCACACTACTTACATGCTCATGCCTAATATATATGAAACAGAATAAGGGAGGTCTAATGGGGAGTTGGGTGGCCTGGAGCTTGATTATCCCCACTCTTTCATCTAATATTGCTTCTCCTTTCCAAAGAAAGATTCCATCGAGTTGGATTTTTTTTATAGAGAATAGGGATTCTATAGTCATTCATACGAGCACACTGAAAGGACCCCCTTTCTCTAAACAAGCATGAGCCCCTTATTAAATGATGGCGACATCAGACTTTGAAATTACTATTATTTCTATGTTGGAGGCTCTAGATTTCCTCCCTCAAGTTCAATAGGAAATATGTCCATGTAGAGAAGTGGTGTGATATAGGTTATTGGGTCGGTAATCTTGTTTTTCTTTCCAATAGTTCCACATTATATTTTTTTCTATCAGATAGGGATAGTGTTTTAGACTCCTAGCTTGTAGTGGTTCCTTTAGTCTTGAAGTCGGGTTTGAATTGATGAATCAACCAATATTTCTTATGTTCTATGCAGACAAACTGCCAAATCATATTAAGGATACAATTTATCTTGAAGTAAAGGATCAAGGCCATGGTTAAAATACAACCCTGGTACCAACGTAATGGAGAGGCACCTTCACAATGGCCTCACCTCGACTGGAGCTTCTCAAGAAGATGAATGTTGGCTCCAAATATTCGTATCCACGATAATATTGAGCGTTCTCCATGAGCTCAGAACTACCCATAGTAGCATTTGACTAAGTAGGGGCAATAATGTTAGACCAAAAACACCAAAATATCCTTAAAATAGAGAGAGAGGTAACTCTGAGCCTTAAGAAATAGATACAATAATTAAATATAGGCCTCTTTGAGGGAGTAATGTCCTTTTACAATAGAAGAAATGTACAATATGAGATAATCCTAAAACTAGGTCTCCTTGTTGTGTGTACTTACATACATACATACATGCATGCATACATATATACATACGCACATACATACATACATATATAAAGAGAGGGGGGAGGGGGAATATAATTACAATTAAAAGGTCTAGCTAACAATACTAATATAACAATAGAAATACTACAACTCAATATCTAGGGCTTCATATGAGGATTTATTCTTAACATAGGGATTTTTCTAGGGGCATAACATGCCCCTCCCATTCAAATGCATGTTTCCCTCAACACTTGATTATATGCAAATGTTTTTGCATGCATAAATCATCTTTCCATGTCGCTTCTTCTATTGGTAGGTTCTTCCAATTGATGAGGTACACAGTAATTGTTTGATTTCACATCTACTCAACCCTTGTTCCAAGGATTGTTTTTGGTCCTAGTATGATTTTCCCTTCTTCAATGATCTTTGGTAAAATATTTTGAACTAGGATCTTGTCACTGATTAACTTCTTTAAGCAAGAAACATGGAATAATGGATGTACGTCTGAATATGGAGGTAACTCCAATTTGTAATACATAATCCCAATCCTTTGAAACACCTTATAGGGAACACAATAATTGAGTGATAACTTATTGTCCTTCTTTTTTTTCTTGAGGGACATATATTTGTATGGTTGTAGCCTCAAAATACCCAATCATCCACTTCAAATTCCCTTTCATTGTAATGGTTGTCTACTTATTGTTTCATCCTATTTTTTGATGAAACCAAGTTGTCCTTCGATTGCTTGAGAACCATTTATTGGTGCTCTATGTGATCCTCTACTACTTGAACCTTCTCTTTCCCTTTCAACGGTGATGTGATGGATGGAGGATGATATCCATAAAGTAAAATAAATGGGGTACATTGTTGATGAAGTATGGAATGATGTGTTGTGCCACCATTCTGCCAACGAAAACCACATGAAGCATCATGTTTGTTATCAAATGTAAAGCAATGAAGATACCCTTTTAAACATTTATTCACCATCTCATTTTCATCATCAAATTGAATATGGTAAGAGAATCTACGAGCCAATTGAGTATCCAAACAAGAAAATAGCTCAATCCAAAAATTTATAGTGAAAATTGGATCTTTGTCACTTACAATAATCTTAGGGATTCCATGTAGCTTATGAATTATTCCCATGAATGTTGTGAATACTATACTTTCTTTAAACAATGAGATAGGGAACACAAATGGGCATGCTTTATTAGTCAATCCACTATTACCATGAGGGCATTCTTTCATTGAAATTGGGTACACCTATAATAAAATCCATTGAAGCATATTCCTAAAATTGTTTTGGTATAGCTAATGGTTTTAGGGGACCTGTGGTCTTGATTGTCTCTCCCTTGTCCTATTGGAAACCCACACATTCAGCCAAAAAACATTGATCATTATTCTTAATACCTTACTAGAAAATGTACTTCTTGATCCTATGGTAAGTTTTCAAGAACCATGAATCTCCTCCTATAGGAGAAGTGTTCAATTTCAAAAGGACATTTTGTTGGCGTTGGGAATTCTTACATAAATATAAGTGATATTGATACCACAATAATTAATTTTTTCACAAAATATTATCTATTGAAATCAGGTCCTCTTGTAGTTTTTGAAAGATATTTCATAGATTTTTATCTTTCCTCCATTATATCGTTTATTTTTCCACCCAATCAGATTTTTGAATGTAAGTAACACATAGTAAATCCCCTATGTCTTCTATTTTCCTTGAAATTGCATCTGCCAACATATTTTGTTTTCCTTTTCATAGATAATTTCAAATTCATAACCTAGCATATTTGTAACCCATATTTGTTTCGCTTCTTAAGATAATTGTTCTTCCTAGAAGTACTTCAAAATATCATGATCTATTTTTACCTTGAAGTTGGCGATGCATGTAGAATATGACAAGTATTTTTGCATTGGCTTTGTGTCTAGCATGTGGAATTCATCCAAGGCCTTCTATCTTGGTAGCTTTACTTTAGTTAAAGGAATTAATATTTAGTAAAGTGATTTTATTAATTAATTATTTAATTAATTGAGTTAGTTAAGGAAAATTCTAAATGTAAGTAGCATGTAATCTCAAGTGAGGTGAGAAGTAATTTCAACCATTAGTTACTTTGGAGATTATGGTTAGATTATAACTCAAGATTATAAAAGCAAGGCTAGGGTGAAGGAGGAAGACACTTGATATGTGTGTTGAGAGAGTCAACATAGAGAGGGTTGGATCACAAAGGATTGTGATTCAAGGAGATCTCAGATAGTTGAAGAAGGAATTCCATCTATATATCAGATCATTGAGACGAGAGAACATATGTTTCCACAAGTGGGTTTCAACAGAGCAAAGCCACGAGAAACTGTTGCATCGTACAAATATTTATGTAGAGTATTTATGTATGTGTATGCTGGCATGAGTGGAGATAGATGTGCATAGATGGGAACACTTAAGGATAGTCCCATGGATCTTAGAAAAAATGCATATATGGGGCATACAACAGATCAAACTTTGTTAGGTTTTTATGTAGTTGTATTTCTTTTAGTGGGCCATTATCCTTGTTACAAGTGCCCTAATTTTAGCATCATAAAATCATTCTTAGCACTGGTTTTCCCTCCGAGGTTTTTCGAGGGGTATCAACCTAAAAGTATTTTTTTTTATTTGAGAATGATTTTGTTTCAAGTTGTTTTCTTCAACTAGATTTATTGAGTTGAATATTTCAAGAATGTATTTTTGTTTTGTGAGATGCTAATTTGATTTGTAGTGAGGAAATCACTAGATAACAAGATACCTAGGTGCTAGAGTATGGGGTTTTCAACATGGTATTAGATCACATGATCTAAAGGGAATCCATATCTTAGATCCGTAGAAGTTGATAGAATATATATCATATCTACATGATATCTTAGAATATCCATAACCAACAAGAAGAAATTGAAGGATTGATTTCAGGGAAATAGTCATTTTGAGGAAGAACTATGGTTTTGTAGGTTTAAGGAGTTGTACATAGGTTAAAAGAAGGAATATAAAAATACATAAGAGAGTATCTTCGAGTAAGTCACACATATGCGAGTTTCAGTAAGAACACGTGTGTACATATGCAAGCTTCCTTAAGGGAGTGCACGTATATACATGGGAGTTTAGTTATGATTGACATGTTTAGGTGTTTATAGGTCAGTACATGGGAAATTTCCAATAGCAGGTTATTTTTACAGGATAATTTATCAGGTCTTAGGGATGACAACAACATCATTGACAGTTGAAGACAGATTAGATGGAGCATCCAACTTCTTATCTTTGAAAGAAAGAGTAAATTTGGCATTGAGGGAGTATGACCTTTGGGAGTTAGTGGAAAAAGTAGGTGTTCCACTGATAGATACAACAAATTTCGAAGCACACAACAAGAAGGAGATCAAAGCAGAGAGGGTCCTCTTGGATTTAGTGAAGGATCATATAATTCCTCACCTATATGAGAAGAAGACCACCAAAGATATATTTGATGCCTTGGTAAGTTTATTCGAGAGAAAGAACATGAATAGGGACATGGTCTTAAGGAATAAACTCATACCACTAAAAATGTCTATATATGATAATTATACCAGCTATCTGACAAGGATCACACACGTGAGTGATCAACTTTTAGCAATAGGTAATAAAAACAATGATGTAAGGCTCGTGAATGTGGCATTGAATGGTATTCCCAAATCTTGTGAACCATTTTTCAAAGGCGTTTTCGCTCAAGAAAATATCCTAGATTGGTAGAGACTTTGGGATGAATACATACAGGAAGAGATTCGAGAGGATTCTAAGAGAAACAAGTAGAGATCTAGTTAGGAGAACCTGGCTCTTGTGAGTAAGATGAAGAAGGGAAAAGGAAAGGGTTTTTATCAAGAAGGGTAACAATGATGGAGGATCATCACATCCAAGGAAGAAAAAGGAATTGGGTAAAATGAAGTGATTCTTATGTCATAAGAATGGACATTATGCACCTCAATGTTTGGAGAAGAAGAAGCGTAAAGGAAAGACACAGACAAAATCATCATCCGAAACATAACTAGATGCGTTTGTAGTGAAGTTTGACAAGGATTTATCACTAGTTTCTATCCTTTATACCAACACAACTATGGGGAATGCATGGTTCTTGGATAGTGGTGCATCTCGTCATAGGAGAAAAGCATCAGAGATATTGAGCAGTTTGAAGGAGAGGGACTTAGATGTTCATGGGAATCTTGGTGATGATGCCAAGTATGAAGTGAAGGGAGAGGGACAATTGTTTTTTCAACTCAAGTCATGAGGTTGGTTAGATACCCACTATGTTCTTTTCATACTTGTTTTGAAGAATAATTCTTTCAGTCTAAACTATGGAGGACAAGGATTTTGTCGTTATTTTTAAAATGGGGAAAGTAATCATAATTCTAAAGAAATCTATCCTAGACAACACAATGGTCATTGGGGTTAGAGAGGGAAGTTTGTATAGTTTGCAGGGAAATATTGTTTAGGATTTGGTACATAAGAATGACAACCTATGTGAGTTGTGGCATAAGAGGTTGCGAAACCTAAACTATAGTGCATTGTTGATTCTGAGGGGGATTGTTACAGATCTTCCATAGTTTAGTATTGAGCAACACAGACTGTTTAGAGGGTGTGCACTTGGAAAGAATGACAAGGATGTTTTTTTGAGAAGAAAGAGTAGGTCCAAGGGGATGTTGGATCTTATCCATTCATATGTGAGTGGGTTGATGTCATTAGAATAATTAAAATAATAAATAAAAGTAAAATAAATAAATAAAAGTAAAATTAAACATTAATGTAATAAAAGGTCATGAGTAAAAGTCATGAATATTCATAAAACCATAAAGGGCATATATATAGGCAGGCCCTATCTTTGTAATATCATCATTATTTTACAATAAATTATCATTATATATATCTTATTATGTATTCATAGTGAAGTTGTGCATTACGAAACCTGTGTGTCCTTCACATTGGTATCCGATC
This sequence comes from Picea engelmannii, assembly GCA_009831015.1. Taxonomy (NCBI): domain Eukaryota; kingdom Viridiplantae; phylum Streptophyta; class Pinopsida; order Pinales; family Pinaceae; genus Picea; species Picea engelmannii. Next base: position 164,122 of record ML779261.1, read on the forward strand.
TTGTCACTTCACCGTATCACAATCACTCCCCTCACGTAATCCTCCCTATTCTCCAATCCTTACCCTCCACTCCCCATTTTCCATTCCTCCACACCCTCTCATAACCCTCCCCATTCTACAATCCAATGCACCAACCTCCCTCCACTCCCACGTGCCCACACACCAACCTCCCTCCACTCCCACACAACCACCTCTCAAGATACATTTCCTCCTCTCCCATGCACCCCTATACCCTCCATCCCCTTGCTTATCCAAACAACCATGACCCACACCCTCTCCCCTCCCCCTCAGTCCCTCTTCCCATCCCGTGTCGATGCATCCCTCCAAATATACCATTCATCCCTTGTCGACCTCACTCATCCATGACCTGCATTGTAAAAGATGCAACCACCATTTCATTCACCTCCCATTCACCTTCTACTTCGCCCAAATTACCATGATTTTCCACACAACCTTCCCACACTCTCCCTCTTCCCATTTTACATACATGCATCCATCCAACCCTACATTTAGTCCCTTGTCAACCTCGCCCATCCGCAACCTGTTCTCGAATCCCATTCGCCCATTCACTCCCACCTTCTTACTCCCACGCTTCACCCATTCATCATCACTCCCATTCTCCCTCCACTCTCTGCAGCTTGCACACATCCTTCCATGCACCCCCATACTCTCAATAGTCGTACCCCCCATTACTCCATTAATTATATAATATAATTATATTATATGTACATATAATTAATTTCCCTTAAATTACATACAATTATTTAATTTAAATAATCAAAAAGGGATATTCCAAGCAAGTTCAAAATTACAGAAAAATAATCACCCCCAAACACGAGAAGGATGTCCGAATTAAAAAATCAAGTGGAAAAAATAGACCAAGAGTGTAAAAGAATTAGAAAATGACTCGAAAAGTCAATACAAAAAACTCACGATGAGTTACTAGAAGAAATGAGGCTCAACAATAAGGCACTCAAAAACGATTTGACCCATATTCTTAAAGAAAAAATTTCAACGGAAGTTGGAATCAAATTACAAAAGGCATGGATAATCTAGAACAATATCTTAAAGATGATATTTTTCAAGAACTTAGGGTTAACCTATAATGAGGTTTGGGAAACATTAAACGCGAAATCAATGAATATTTGCAACAATATGGTTGTGATGACATAACATCAGGGAGAAAATATTAATGATCTTTTAAATTAAATGAAAGGCTAAGGGCACCAATAAGCCACCCAACCAGAACCAAGTGACTCGGGAAGATCTAACACATCACCCCGACCACCACCGCCACCACCACCTCCCTACAATTAAAATTCCCAACCTATATCAAAACATCAACCCTTAATAATTTATCCTCCCAAAGCTAAAATTGATCTATAAAAATATAGTGGAGGCGATAACCAATGAGTGGCTTGGTTTAACAAAACTGAATAATATTTCCATATATATAATATTACAACCGATGAAGAAAAGGTCAAATACGCATCAATGTACCTTGAAGGAACTGCATACAATTGGTATCTATGATGGAAAGGAATAATTCAGTCATATAATTTGAATTCTTTCAAAAATGATTTTTTTTAAAGATTCGAGGGCAGCTCAGATNAAAAAGGTAACATAGATGAATTTATGCATCAATGGAAATATCTCTCCACTCAAGTATTTGGACTATATGATGCTCAATTACTCCAGTATTACATAGGTAGTCTCAAACCACATATCCAAGACGAGTTAATATTACATGAGGTTACTATAGTAGAAATAACAATACGCAAGGAAAAAGACACAGAAGAAAAACTAGAAGGAGAATCAAGATTCAACAATGTTTAATCAAGAAGGAGTGTACCTCGGACCAAGGGAAATGAAAAATACATACCACCCAATCCACGTGAATATAGAAGAATAAGTTTAGAGTCCCAAAGGATAAAGGAAGGAAAATGTAAACAATGTGGAGAGAAATGGGATCCAAGAAATAGATTCCATATTGAAGATCACTAAAAATATTTGTACACTTGTGAAGAAGAAAATGATGACGAATCAGACTTAGCAGAAGCAATAAATGAAGAAATGGAAAATTTTGAAAATGACACTTCATAACTCATAGAAGACAACAAACCAAGAATATCACTCGCAACCATCATAGGCATTACGCAACCACAAAATCTCAAATTAAAAGGACATATAAAAAATGATAATGTCACCGTAATAATCGACACTAGAAGTACTCACAATTTCCTCGATATAAAGATGGCAAGGAAACTCAAATTATTTGTATATCTAGTTCCAGATATGAAAGTAATGGTTGCAGATGGAAACAAACTTGAAATGTCGGAAAATGCGATAAGGTGAAAATCCAAATCTAAGATTTCAATTTGGAATCATAACTTTACATTGTCTCTTTGGGAGGAGTAGATTTGGTTTTAGGAGTCCGATCGTTACAAACCTTGGGAACATACTCAATCAATCACCAGAAACATTTCATCCAATTCAAGTGGCAAGGGAAAAGTTATAAATTAAATGGTTTTCAACCTCCACAAACACAGGTTGTGTTGTCACAACAAATGAAAAGAATGATTCAAAAAGGAGCAACCACATACTTCATCCAATTCCACAACACAGAAATACAAGAATTTGAACAAGATGACTCCATAACATCAGACGTCCAAGATCTAATTCAAAAACATAAGAAGGTATTTCAAGACCTTCCCATGGAGTTTCTGCCTCAAAGAAGAATTGAACATATAATTTATGTTAAACCAAGATCAAGCCTAGTCAAGGTTGGACCATACAAATACCCTCATCACCACAAAACAAATATAAAAATATTAGTCCAAGACCTATTAAAATGTGGTGTCATCACGAAAATAAAAATTCCATATGCAACTCCAGTAGTTTTAGTTTGAAATAAAGATGGATCTTTCATATCATGCATAGATTACCGAGGGCTAAACAAAATAAAAATTAAAAATAAATTTCTCATCTCGTTTATTGATGAAATGTTGGATGTACTTCATGAAGAAAGTTATTTTTAAAAACTTGATTTAAGATCTGGGTACTATCAGATTAGAGTCAGACTAGAAGATGTAGCCAAGACTGCTTTCCAGACACATGAAGGACACTACGAATTCAAGGTGATTGCTTTTGGGCTAACTAATTCCCCTGCCACTTTCCAAGTGACAATGAATGAATTATTTCACCCATAATTACGAAAACATGTCTTAGTTTTCTTCAATGATACCTTAGTGTATAGTAAAACATGGGAGGAGCATATGAAACATTTGGGACAACTTTTATCTCTTCTGGAGGAAAATCAATTCTATGCCAAAATGTCAAAATGTACATTTGGCAAGGAGGAAGTAGAGTACCTTGGTCATATCATATCCAAAAAAGGAGTCAAGGTAGACCCCAATAAAATCAAGGAAATCAAAGAACGACCTAAGCCCAAAAACATATCCAAGTTATGAGGATTTCTAGGATTGGCAGGATATTATCGAAGATTCATCAAGAATTATGCTCATTTAACCACCCCTCTAAAAAATCTCCTTAAGAAAAACTCGTTACAATGGAACGTGGAAGCAAAGAAATGTTTTGAAAACTTAAAAAAAATTATGTCCAGAACTCTAGTATTAGCAACATTTGACTTCTCCAAACCCTTCATCATCGAGTGTGACACATCAGGTTTTGGAATTGGAGTAACATTGATGCAATATGGACACCCAATAAATTTTGAGAGAAGTAATATAAATAAATAAAAATGCTTACAATCCACTTACAACAAGTAAATGCTTGCCATCATGCATGCATTAAAAAAATGGTGCCAATATCTATTCAAAAGTAAGTTCTTGATACGCACAGATGATAACAGTCTCCAGTACTTGTTACAACAAAAAACATTTTCAACTCAACAACAAAAGTGGATAGAGAAAATTTCCACATTTGATTTGGAAATTTTACAAAAAAGAGGAAAAGACAACATCGTGGTTAATACCCTATCACGAAAAGATGAGGACAAACAAGTTTTTTCAATATCAATAGCCATTCCATAATGGTTGGATGAAATCTGAACTGAGTATCCAAAAAAACTGGAGACTTTCTCTATAATCAACAATTTAAATCAATATCCTAAGTTCAAATGGAAAAAAAACATCTTATGGTATAAAGGAAGAATCTACTTAAATACCAACTCAATATTTAAAGCCAAGGTTCTTCAAGAATCTCACGATTTCCCAGCTGCAGGTCATGTAGGATTTTTCAAAACATACTATAATGCACAAAAATCATTTTTTTGGAAAGAGATGAGTGCAGATATTCAAAAATTTGTAGCAGAATGTGATGTCTGTCAAAGGAACAAGAATGGAAATGTATCGACCTTTGGATTACTCCACCCATTACACATTCCCAACAAAAAATGGGAAGAAATTTTAATGGATTTCATTGAAGGACTACCCATATTCGACGGAAAAGATAAAATATTAGCAGTAGTAGACAGACTAACTAAGTATGCACATATTATTGGAGTAAGGAAAACAGATTCAACAAAACAAACAACTGAAATATTCTGTAAAAATATTTACAAACTACATGGGTTCCCTAAGGTTATTGTCAGCGATAGAGATACCAAATTTAAAGGGAATTTTTGGAGAGAATTTTACAAACAGATCGAAACCTCTCTCAATATGAGCTCAGCTTACCACCCTCAAACAGATGGTCCAACAAAATTCGTCAATAGATGTTTAGAAACCTATCTTCGTTGTTTTATCTTCAATAAACAAAATAAATGGTTTCAATAGTTTCACCTTGCTGAGTGGTGGTATAATTCCACTTATCACACATCAACTAAAATGACACCTTTCCAATATATTTATGGTTATGAACCTCTATCATGGAATTAGTTGGCCACCAACCACATAAAAGTTGCATCAGTAAAATACCATTTAGATGAAAGTCATAAAATCCTTCAGTCACTCAAATAAAAATTAGAAGTTGCAAGGAACCAAATGAAGAAACAAACTGACCAAAACTGAATAGAAAAAGAGTTTGATGTAGGAGACTGGGTATTGTGAGACTTCAAACTTACAAACAGTTATCCCTTAAAAAACATGGGAAGAATAATTTGGTTCCAAAATTTTATGGACCATATCAAATAAATAGAAAAATCAGTCATGTAGCCTACCAATTGGATTTACGAGATAAAAGTTGTATCCACAATATATTTCATGTATCATGCCTAAAGAGAGTCTTGGGATAACAAAAAAAGGAACAAACTATACTTCCTATGTTGGATGAGGAAGGAAGAATCATTTTAGAGCCCAAACCCATTATCACCACCTGGGAAAATAGATTACGTTTTGTATTAATAAATGAATATCTTATTAATAGAAAAATATATTGGAAGAAGGGAGTCACAACACTTTCTCCAGTTACATCCTTCCTTATCATTGCTTTGAGGATATAGAAAAATTTAACGGAAGAGAAATGTCACAATAAATAAATAATATAATATAAAGACATTAAAATAATAAATAAAAGTAAAATTAAACATTAATGTAATAAAAGGTCATGACTAAAATTCATGACTCTTCACAAAACCATAAATGTAAGGAATGTATGATACCTTCAATTATTGGAAAGGGTTTCAAGGGTTGTAATTAAAGGGTTTCAGGTTGTAGGTTTTCAGGGTTCTTTACAGGACACATAACATAGCTTTCAGTCAAGAATCAAGAGTATGGGTGGGTGTTACACATAAAAAATACTCACTTTGATAGTGTCGCAAGTGTCGTCATTACAAGGGTCGCAAGTGTCGCACTTTGCTCACAAGTGTCGCAACTGTTAAAGAAAACATACTGTCATGATGCCTATGTCGGGCCTATAATGACATGAGAAGGACACTTGAAACACCTCAAACATTTGATTTGGAAGAGACAAAATGATTCAGCAGGCTTATAAACCTTTTACCATCTGAAAGCACCCCAAAAATTGAGTTTTTTGAGAGGAGTGCTCCCATAGACCTCTTCTGGGAGTGTTGGCGCTCCCCCTTACACTGTATGGGAGCGCTATAAAGATCCTTTGGCCCTTATAGAGGAGTGCTATTGATTTTAGGAGTGTTGTCACCCCCCTTAATCTTACTAGGGAGCGCTACAATGCTCTGATGGCCTTTTTGAGGGAGCGCTGCCTATTTTGGGCAGTAGTTAAGTTGTTGAGATGAATGGGGGTGGGATATTTTCATTCTTGGAAGGAAGTTGGATTCGAATCCCTAGTCCAGCCATGATCTTAGGGCAGATCCTCAACTGAAGGAGGAAAATCCTCAAACTTCCCTAAGGATATCTCAAGTGGTTAAAGCCTCTCCAAGGCTATATAAGAAATCTTTCTCATGGTGAAAAGAGGACTGAAAAGGGAGAATCACACCAAACTTATGATGTTATAAGTGGTGCTGGAACAAAGATATTTTGGAAGCAAGAGACCTATGATCTCATAGGGAGCAATCAGTGAAGCTATCATCATTAGGATCATGGATGTTTTGAGCAAGGGGTAGACAAGGAGGACTTGACGAAACTGCTGCAATTCATCTATGGCTATAAGCAATGTTTTGTCCTCATTAATATAATTTGCTTGGCCTGTTTATTTCTAATTCATGTTCAATCTCACATGAATTTGTCTCTTTAGTAGATAGACCTATTTTGGACTATTCTTGATAGAGTAGGAAGTGGTCGTACTTTGTTTGTCTACAGGGCTTATTGAGGAGCGAAAAAATGGAGCTCAACTGGGAGCGTGCAGGGACAAACACCAGTAAAAGGTACTTCTTTTTTCCTTCCTCCTCACACAATAGTCCACCTAGATCTAAAATGAAGTTAGTGACCATGATAAGAACTTTCTGTATTAGAGTTAAGAGTCTAGCTCTTTGAGGAGATCTACCTGTCCACAGGGAGATTTTCCTTCAACAAAAATTGGCGATTCCACTGGGGAGAATCAAATCGAAACTTTTGGTTTTGTTTTTCCTCATATGCCTTGTATTACTCTTTTTTTTCTTAGGCCTTTTTCACCACTTCATATCTGATTGCATTTTCTGATTGACTCTTTACCCCATCACACTCAGCTTACCTGTCAAAATTTGATCAAAATTTTGGGTTTTTGGACATTTTTATGAGTTTTTTGAGCCTGGCGCCCCCCTGCCCATGTTAGTAGAGTGCCAACACTCCCTGAATATGTTGGAAAGAGTTTTATAACTCCCTAGTTTCCCTTTCACCAGAGCGTCATCCCCATTTTGCACAAAATTTCTTCAAAAATTCCAATTTTTGGAGGTCCAAACCCTGTTTCTTCACTTGCTGAGTTGCCTTGTGATTTAGTGATTCTTCCTTTGACCTTTGACATGCTTCATCCTGAGAAGTAAACACCTTTTTTTTCATATTTTATACCCTTCTTCATTCTTTTTGAGTTTTTGTTGTTGAGAGCTTGAAATCGATCCGCTGCTTTTTTCCTTTCCTATCCGATTGAGCGGGAACTCCAGTGAAGGACATTTGAAGTCTGTAACTCTTCTCATTTTATTCTTTGAGGTCATATGATCCAATCTCTTTCTCCTTCCTTTTGCATTTTTTATTTTCTTTCTCTTGTTTGATCGCAAAAAAAAAGGGTGTGTTGTTTGTGCAAAATCTGCGTTTTCGTGTTCGAATCTCCTTGATCTGAAAGGGTAGTTGGTAGGACAAGTTTTTCATCGAATTGATTATCATTCACATACAAACGACAAAAGTACATATTAGTGATTATTTTGCATATTAGTTTGCATTTCTGAAATGTTGTAGCATTATATTGGATTTGATTGAGAACAAAATTGATTCAGGGCATTCCTTATCAAGTGTTTGATAGTGAAGACGACTCTTCCTCTTTCCCTTAAATAAGTATTCATTGAAAAGAAACGATTGCTTATCATATTTCATGCATATTTTTTGGAATTGAGTCATCATTCCATCAGTTTCACTTTCGTACACCCTCTGAGTAAACAACAACCATTAAAATCAACGCTTAACTAAAATTTATCAAACTTTTTACATCTTTGTTAGCAAACCTACATTAGTTTAAGGTGTAGGGCTTTGGAATAGGTTGAAAGGATAACTTTCCAAATCTATCAAACAAATTTAGTATCTTGCGGTAGGGAGAGTCAAATCCAATTGTCGTATTGGCTTGATGGGATCCCCCTCTCACACAGGGGTTACACACGAGGTCGCATTCGGGTGAGTTACAGAGATTAACCCTCCGTGGCCCAACTGTTTGTAGTGGTCGGATCATATATTGGGGGTCAGTGGAAGGTATACCCATGATTATGTGTGGGAGCCTTTCAAGATGATTTCAGACTTGTTATCCTGCCCATACGTTCTGACTGGACTGTCGACTATACCCGCCCAGGGGTTGACTATGAGTTGGTGACCTTAGTAGCCACAATATTTAGGGTCTCACACAAGGTGACGGTGAAGGGAAGTCTCACTGTACCTGGAACAGATGTTGGTCAAACTCACTCGGGCTCCTTGGAGGGTAAATCCACAATTACTGTGTGTAAGCTTGCACCAAGGCGTAAGTCCATTAAGCAGGTCACCAACGTAACTGATCCACTCGCTCTATCCCCGCCCCTTCCTATTTTGATCTCACGATGTTGGATTTCATCACCAACTAGTGGTTTCATCATAGGAAGGTTTGTTTGATTGTTTTCTTCTTAGATTCATAGCGTGTGTTGTTTTTTTTACTTAGTGGATCTTAGGTCAAGTCAGTGTTAATGGCATCGAATCCTGGGAGTACCAATGGAGGAACCCCTTCTCGTGGGGAACCTTATACCTTTCCTTCGTTTGGAAACTTTGGTCCTCCATATGTTGCCACTCTGAGTCTTCCAGGACTCACTATTGGATTACCAGTTTCATTGTTGCCCACTCGGGTGATCCTGAATCCTCCCAATGTTTCAGTCACACCTAATACTTTGGATTTCAATACACCACCCACACATCAACCTCATGTCGACTTTTTTCCTTCTTCGTCCATCAAGTCTCCTTCCATTTCTCCTTCTTCGCCTAGTGAAAGCTTTAAAGCAAGTAGCTAGGTTGATAAGAAGAAGAAGAAACGAAAAGAGAAGAAGAAGAAGAAACCGAAAAGGACAAAGGCCCCAACAACATCAGATGTTGGCTCTAAGAAACCAGTTACTGTTAATAGTACTGGGAGTGTTGATGAGGTCAACAAGATTAAAATGAAGAATCCAAAACCCAAATTCCCTTATAGCCTTTGTAAGGGTGACCACTTTCTGAGGGATTGCCCCGGTCTTACCCAGGTCTTAGAAATGTGGTCCTCCATGTCACCAGCCTCTGTCGGTCATGTCGATGATACCCCATCAACTAGTAATGTTCAAGTTGGTAAGAAAAAGCAAACTGTCAATTTCCCTTGCATGTTATGTAAAGGTAATCATTACTCTCACCTTTGTCCTCGCATGGACGAGGCTTCTTATCTTTTGAAAAAAATTCAACATCCAAAAGGTTATCGTAAGCTTTCCTCCAACCCAACGTTGGTTGATGGACTGGTCAATCCGGTTCCATCCTCGGTCAGTTCAATTGATCAGGTGGTCAATCTAGTTTCCTCCTCGATTGAACCACGAACCCAAGTAGCTGATCCAGTTCCGTCATCGATCAACCCAACTCTTCATAAAAAGAGTGACATCAAAGTGGTCGATCTGTTTTCATCCTCAGTCGATCCCACTCTCCCGTTAGAGAGTGACACCAAAGCAGTCGATCCGTTTCCATGCGTCGACCCCATTCTTCCCTTGGAGAATGAAACTCAAGTGGTCGATGCAGTTTCGCCATCGGTCAATCCCATTCCTCCATTGAGGAATGCAAAAGTGACTGATCCAGTCTCTTCCTCGGTCAGTCCCACTCTTCCTCTGAAGAGTGCCAAAGTGGTCAAGCCAGTTTTGCCATCGGTCGATCCCATTCCTCCATTGAGGAATGTCAAAGTGACTGATCCAGTCCCTTACTCGGTCAGTCCCACTCCTCCTCTGAAGAGTGCTAAAGTGGTCTATCCAAGTCCACCATTCGTTGATCCGATCCCATCATCGATCGATCCTACTCTCCCTCTAGAGAGTAAACCCGATACTACCCATGTCTTTCTTGTTAATACAGACTCTACCGTGCCGGGGGGCATTCCTCCTTCTCCTGCGAAACCCCCTCCAAGTAATGAGGCCATCCTTTTTTATTAGGGTGCACTAACTAGACCTCGTCTTCCCTCTCACATTCCTTTCCGGATTACAGTACAGGTTCGTGGTCAGGACATTCCTCAAACGTTGATAGATGAAGGTGCGTCCGTTAGTATTTTGTCTTCTGTTGCTTGGTACACTTTGGGTTGTCCGCAGCTTGCGCCGGTTACACAAAATATGTTAGCTTTTAACAGAAGAACTAGTCAACCTTTAGGGATCCTTCCTCAGTTTACTGTAACTTTGGGAGGGAAAACTGTCTTTATCGATGTCATGGTAGTCCGAGACCCCTTGGATTTCACTTTACTCCTTGGGAGGGATTATGTTTATACCATGAAAGCTATTGTATCCACTCTTTTCCATGTGATATCTTTTCCTCACAATGGAAGAATTGTGACTATTGATCAACTTTCATTCATTGGCCCCGACTGGGTTACCTCCCTAAGTGGTTCTTATATGTAGACAGTATCGCTCCCGCTGCATGTCAATTATGTGGCGTTGTCTCCCATGACCTCAACTTATGGTGATTTGGATCCGGTAGTTGACATGGTGATCTCTTCGGTAGGGTTATTTGAGCCTGATCTCCTTACCCCTGTCATGACCCTTGACATGTGTTCCTTCCAGAGTGATTCTCTTCCATCCGGCGAAGATCTCTTGGAAGCCATGACCGAGTTTTGTCCCTTGACACGGTTCCCTTCCAGAGCATTATCCTCTTGGAAGCCCTAATCTGGACGAAACCCTGAGTATAGTTCTTTTCCTATGTCAATCTTGTTAAAAAATGAAACAGTCACCTCTTTTGAACCTTCTTTTCATCCACCCTTCTCCTTTTTCTCATTTACTAGAGAAATTGGTGACGACATCAAAGCCGATGAATGAATCAAAGCTTGGAGGGCATGTCTCCAGACTTTTGCTAATCATTCTAGAGTTAAGCCACTAGCTTTCAAGATGGGGGCATACCGAGCTTAGTCTTTGTTCTTTCTCGTGCTCGTAAATACATGAGAATGCATCCGGGTAGACTTTTATCTCTTTTTCGGACTTGTATGGATACATGAAAAATGAACCCCCTGGAGTCGTCTTTAAGTTCTTTTCAGACTCTCTAAAGATGAAAAGATTATCGAGCGACCTTGTTCTGTTAATGCTCGTTAAAGTATTTGAAGAAAATGTCTATTGAGCGATAGTTTATCTCTTTTTCGGTCTAGTCAGACTACTTTACGAAAAATGAACTAAGAGAGTTCTCTTTTAAGTGTTTTTCTAGACTCTATAATCATGAAAAACCTTCGAGTTTTCTGTCTTTGGACCTGCTAAACAAAACATTGACAGGCCCATATGGGATCGGACCCTTACTTCTTCTAGTTCGTTAAACAAAGGAACAGGAACTTATCGAAGGTGAGTTTTATCGAGCATGTGTTATCCTCCTCGAGCTTGTTAAATTAAAAAGAGGTACTCATCTATCTGGATGGGGGAAAAAATTGAAAGAAGCAAGCCAAGCAGTTTCTTGAGAACATTACCAAGTAACTCTTAGAATCACCCTTGAACATGACACTTTGTCTTTTCCACACATTATAATCCACTGAACCTTTGCACTAAGCCAATCCTTTGAGTTTTTTTTACTCCTCTGGGTCACCTGACGTAAGTCAGAGCATCCACTGCATCATCAAGTTTTGGTCGATGTCATGTTTCTATTGTCGTGCCTCAATGTTCAAGGGAAGTATCCATCTCATGAGTCATCCGTCACATATATCTTGTCTCAATACCCATGTCAGTCCATGTTCATTTGATCTACCAATTACATCTCTATGTTTGTTTCGTGTCATTGATGGGGGATACATCAAGGCCCTCCTTCGACGAGCCTATTCTTGTCGACTTCAACACATTATCCAAGAATTAGACATAGAAACCAGTTAGTAATTTGGGACCTGCATGCCTCAATGGCAAGCCTCCTCACATTCGACAATGGGTTTACATCATTGACCTCTGATCGAATGATTCCACAGATGTTCGACTTCAACTCATCCATTCACATTAGTTGGAATGTACTAGAGTACCTTGGGAATCATTGACATTAATGTTGATTTCCCCCGTGCTTGTTAACGGTTTACATCATTGACCGGTAATCAAGTGGTTTCTGCCATGTTCGACACCGGGACATCTATTCACATGGTTAGATTCGTACTACATCAGGATCAGTAAGAAGACCCTGGGTTGAGTGATCACTTTGATATGTACTTTGCCCAGGTTGCGATGGAGTTTCTTTTGAACAATGACACATATACTGTTACATAGATGGACACTTTGTATTGGTCGTGGCTATGTCTTGTCATATCGTAGATCCACTGTGTATTCTTCATGGCTACGATCAGTTCATGTCATAAGAGTATAGATCCACAGTGTATTTTCAGTGGCTATACCTTTTTATCAATACAATTATGGATCCGCAATGTCTTTTATGGCAGCCATATCTTGCAAGTTTTGATCACCCAAGCATAGGTATGCCTGCCTTGGGTTTGAAACATGTCGTAATATTTGTTGGATGTTTGTGTGTAGCTTTTGTCAGGTTCTTTGCATCTATACCCTTGCTTGAAAGTCTACAACTCATTTCAGTTATCAGTTCTCATATTCTAACTTCATACTTTGGGGGGAAATCTGTTACACATAAAAAATACTCACTTTGATAGTGTCACAAGTGTCGTCATTACAAGGGTTGAAAGTGTCGCACTTTGCTCACAAGTGTCGCAAGTGTTAAAGAAAGCATACTGTCATGATGCCTATGTCGGGCCTATAATGACATGAGAAGGACACTTGAAACACCTCAAACATTTGATTTGGAAGAGAAGAAATGAGTCAGCAGGCTTATAAACCCTTTTCCATCTGAAAGCACCCCAAAAACTGAGGTTTTGGAGAGGAGCGCTCCCCTATACCTCTTATGGGAGTGCTGGCACTCCCCTTTACACTGTCTGGGAGTGCTATAAAGCTCGTTTGTCCCTTCTGGAAGAGAGCTATTGATTTTAGGAGTGCTGGCGCCCCCCTTAAGCTTACTAGGGAGCACTACAATGCTTTGATGGACTTTTTGAGGGAGTGTTGCCTATTCTGGGCAGTAGTTAAGTTGTTGAGATGAATGGGGGTGGGATATTTTCATTCTTGGAAGGCAGTTGGATTCGAATCCCTAGTCCAGCCATGATCTTAGGGTAGATCCTCAACTGAAGGAGGAAAATCTTCAAACTTCCCCAAGGATATCTCAAGTGGTTAAAGCCTCTCCAAGGCTATATAAGAAAGCTTTCTCATGGTGAAAGGAGGACTGAAAAGGGAGAATCACACCAAAATTATTATCTTATAAGTGGTGCTGGAACAAAGAAATTTTGGAAGCAAGAGACCTATGATATCATAGTGATCAATCAGTGAATCTATCATCATTCGGATCGTCGATCTTTTGAGCAAGGGGTACACAAGGAGGAATTGATGAAACTGCTGCAATTCATCTATGGTTGTAAGCAATGTTTTGTCCTCATTAATATAATTTGCTTGGCCTGTTTCTTTCTAATTCGTGTTCAATCTCACATGAATTTGTCTCTTTAGTAGATAGACCTATTTCAGACTAATCTTGATAGAGTAGGAAGTGGTCGTACTTTGTTTGTCTATAGGGCTTATCGAGGAGCGAAAGATTGGAGCTCAACTGGGAGCGTGCAGGGACAAACACTAGTAAAAGGTACTTCTTGTTTCCTTCCTCCTCACACACTACTCCACCTAGATCTAAAAGGAAGTCAGTGACCATGATAAGCACTTTTTGTCTTAGATTTAAGAGTTTAGCTCTTTGAGGATATCTACCTGTCCGCAGGGAGATTTTCCTTCAACAGTGGGTAGGTAGGCCCTTGGCCCCAGATTTTAAACTAGTGCTCTAATACCATGTGTGGACTATCCATTCAAAGACTTATAAAAAATAAATTTAAATATAGAAATTCTATCATAATTTCTTCTTTATTCACTATTTAGCATAATAACAATGATAACAATGTTCAGTAAAATTATAAATGAAGAGCATAATAATGAACAACATGTTCAACATAATAATAATGAACAATATAACAATAATGAAAAACAACATAATAATAATGATAATGAAACGTATATACCTCAAAATGATATTGTTGTGAAGCTTTGCCCAAACTGATTAACCTCCCAGCCAGCTAAGAACAACCTATCCGACTCCCTAGCCCCAAGATTCCTTACAGTTTCCTGGCCCCCGAGCCCAAAATTCCCAGCAACATGTGCCCCCTGTGAAGGTCCTCATGTCAACTACAAGCACAAAACAAATGCATAACAGATACATCATCCCAAACTGCTTCCTCCCTTCTCCTAATATGAAAATATTACTCCACCAAAAAGATCCCCTTTCTCAAGTCCTCTCCCTTGCCTTATCTTCCTTCTCCTCCCTTATTCGACCGGATGATCCCCCCATTCAACACTCAAGCACCTTATCCCCCCCATTGAACACTCAACCACCTTATGCCCCCCCATAAATTGGTCCATCTACCAATACGATTATATTATAAAATAAGTCTTCACAAAAAATCTAAATTAATCATTTATTAAACTAATATTTATTAAACATATATTTAATCATGATAATTAAATAATTAATTAGGGTTGTTACATACACCCATGCTTCAAGAAACTTCGTCCCGAAGTTAGAGTAATTTATAATACAAGGGAAATGACAAATTGTTCACACATTCATATCCAATAAACAACATTATGAGTAAGTAAGCTAAAGAAAACTCATATGTACTAGTGTACATGTGCAAGAAATGAATGTGTAGCTAGCATATACAATTCTCATGCATGTACTAATGAAAATAACTATCACACCTATAGTAATTCTTGTATGCATCCAATCCAATCAACAAGACTATTCATTTTATAAAAGATAATAAACCAATTAAATGTTTGTGAAATCCCTTAATTACAATAATCTAGGTCAATAATGTTTATTTAAACAATTGTAGTTCAGTTAAGTAATTATGAATATACATATATACATATTTTTTTTTTATAAGGGAAAACAATAAATTCCACCATAAGGCAAATCTCCATACACTCTCAACTATTTCTATTCATCCTTCCTCCCTAACTTACTTCCATATTCCATTCCTATCCTTCTTATGCTGGAATATCTTTGAGCGTCAACTATATTGACCTAACTCCAAATAGAACCCATAATAGGAAGTGTCACTATCTTGACCAAACGTCTCCAATAGGAAACTGACAGTCATCATCACACGTCTAGGGGAGCGTGAAATAACACCATCCTACCATGACTCTAGGTTTCAGAGGATACATGGTGGGAAATTCCTCCACCCCTCCTAATAGGACTAGGGACCACACCGTACCATGGAATATACAGTGGCACTGTGTTTCTGGGAGTTTTTTCATCGCTTATTCAGTTTTTTTGGGTAGACTCAGCACCTGAAAACCTACATTGGTCCACATATCATAGTAGTGCATTCGTACCAACACAATTTCACATACAAATATTCATAGCATATTGCTTCTCGGTCGAGGGTCATGACATCCATTTTTTATTACCATTATCCCTTGGCTATTTCATAGCCCATTGACTTGCAAATTAGTCTATAACACAAACTCATACATATATATGCATTATCATCATGTAAATGCATTCGACCATAATCTCAATTCGATATCCACGTACCAACAACTTTAAATGTCAAAATTTTCAAGTTAGAAAATAGATCTCATAATATCCCCATAATTCAATTATCGTTACTCGTTCATAGAGTTTTCATTTACATAATAGATTGCATCATATCCATCATCATTCACATAATGTTAAACATTCATAGAATTTATATTCACATAATATATTGCATCATATCCATCATCATTCAAATAACATTTAATCATTCGTAGAATTTACATTCACATAATAGATTGCATCATATCCATCATCATTCAAATAACATTTAAACATTCATAGAATTTACATTCACATAATAGATCGCATCATATCCATTATCATTCAAATAACATTTAAACATTCATAAAGGTTCATACGTCTTAAAAGTTCAAGTGTATCATTAATAGTTTCACTGTGAATAGAAAATAAAGGTGATTAGGCATCAAGTAATCCTAGCTGTTTAAGTCAAAAGGTGGTCTTACATACACCCAAACTTCGAGAAACATATTCTCGAGGTGGTAAAAAAAGTGAGGTATAATTGCGTCGTAATGTCTCGGCATCCTCCCAAGTAGTAGATCCTAAACTATACGTGTCCCACTAGACCTTAACTTGGTCTACCAAACGATTCCTGAGTTGTTGGACTCTACAGTCCAATATGCGTAACGGTTCTACCGTGAGGGTTCTCGCATCCGATACCTGCAATTCCTTCCAATTTAGTTTATGTGATTTGTCAGCAACATAATGACGTAGAATAGATACATGAAAAACATTATGAGTTTTATGCAAGTGGGGTGGCAGTATGAGACGATAGGCAATGGGTCCAATTTTATCTTGGATTTTGAAAGGTCCTATAAATTGAGGTGACAAATTTTTCCCCTTCCCGAGCCAAATGGTACTCTTATTAGGCTTGATACGAATGAAAAACTAATCTCCCACTTTATAACTTCGTTCAGTCCTATGTGCATCAGCATAACTTTTATGTCTATCATGTGCTTCCTTTAGTCTCTACCTAATCTGAATCACCTGTTCCTCCATATATTGAATAAATTCTGGCCCAACTGTCACTCTGTCTTCTAATCTTTCCCAACTCAACGGTGTTCTGCATGGCCTTCCATACAAAGCTTCATAGGGTGGAATTCCGATGGAGCTATGAGAACTGTTATTGTAGGTGAACTCTACCAAAGGTAAGTAATTCTCCCAATGGGTTTGATTATCCATGACATACATCTTAAGCATGTCTTCCATAACTTGATTTACTCTCTCATTTTTCCCATCTATTTCTGAATGATAAGATGTGCTTAAGTTCAACTGCATCCCCAACGCTGACTGCAAACTTCGGGGATGCTTCGAATATCCCCACCTTCGTGGATGTACATCCTTCCTTGATATCTTAATAGTTCGTCTGCTTCCAACATATCCTTCATACTTTGGATCTAATTGCCTCCCACTCTGGAGGTTTGAAATAACCTTTAAATACCAACTTTCTCCAAGGAGTTGCGTCAACACATGCTCCCTTATATTGACTTTTAAGGGTACCAAGGAGAAGATATGTGGTCTCCTACTCAAGGCATATATGACCACATTTACTTTTCCCCTGGCGTATGAAATACTAATATCATACTCACTCATAAACTCACTCCATCGCCTCTACCTAGCATTAAGATCCCTTTGAGTGAAGAGATGTTTTAAACTTTCATGGTCTGTTTTGAGCTCAAAGTTTCACCCCACTAGCTAGTGCCTCCAAAGTTTCAGAGCTAGCATTACAACTGCCAACTCTAAATCATGAGTAGCATAAAGATCCTCTTGTTGCTTCAACTTCCTTGATGCATACGCTATCACTCCTCCATCGTGCATTAGAACGACCCCCAACCCTTGCTTCAAGGCATCCATGTAGACTGTGAAGTCTTTTTCCATATCCGACACTCGTAGAATTGGTGCACTAGTTAGGAATCTATTAAGCTCGATGAATGCACTATCACATTCTTTTGTCCATTCATACCTGGACCCCTTGCACTGCAAAGTGGTGATAGGTTTCCCTATTTTATAGAACCCTTCAAAAAATCTCCGATAATAACCTGCTAGCCCCATGAAGCTTCTTACCTCATGAGCATTTTTCGGCACTGGCCATTCCATAATGGGCTTTACCTTTTCTAGGTCCACGGAGATTCCTTCACCGGAAATGATATGACCTAAATAGTGAATTTATTTATGGAAGAAGGAACACTTCGACAAATTCCCATAGAACTTGTTCTCTCCAAGGCAGGACAACACCACTCGCAAGTGTTTCTCATGTTCTCTTTCATTCTTGGAATAGATGAGGATATCATCTAGAAATACTTGTACAAAATGGTCTAAGTTCTTCTGGAATACACCGTTCATGAGGCTCATGAATACTAATGGTGCATTGGTCAATCCGAAAGGTACTACAATGAACTCGTAACGCCCAAACCAAGTTCGAAAGGTAGTTTTAGGAATATCGCCTTCCTTAATCCTTAACTAGTGATACCCTGATCGCAAATCAATTTTTGAGAATATCATTGCCCCTTTCATATGATCAAAGATATCATCTATCTGTGGCGTTGGATACTTATTTTTAATTGTAGCATGGTTCATGTCCTGTAATCTATTCAAAGTCATAAGGAAACATCCTTATTCTTCACAAAAATTACTAGTGCACTCCAATGTGAGACACTGGGCCTTATTAGCCCTAAGTCGAGTAGTTCTTTCAACTACATCTGCAACTCAGAAAGTTATGGTGCTATCATCTTATACGGAGTCTTGAAAATTGGTTTTGCACCAAGCTTTAGCTCAATAGTAAATTCAATCTCCCTCTTAGGAGGTAACCCTGGCAACTCATTGATAAAAACATCCTTAAACTCTGACAATACTTGGTACTGATCCAAGGAGTGTCCTTTCCTTTCATTCATTGCTTCCACTACATATAGTCAACACCCTTGCCTCATGGGATGATTAACCTTCATAGTCGAGGTAAAGCATAGAGACACCTTCCTTCATACATCGTGGATCTCTACTGGCCTTCCTTCATTGTCAACACACAACACCCTCTTCACGAAACAATCTACCATGGCTCAATGGGCTTCTAACAAATCCATTCCAATTATTAGGCCATACATCCCCAGAGTAGTGACGTATACCTTCAACCTGGTAGTACACACTCTGAGGTCTACTAGACAATTATCAACACTAGGCCTTACTCCTTGTTTTTCCCCCAAATACATCTCGACTGGTTTAAATTCATCATGCTCGTAGGCTGCCAACCCACTCTTTTCTAATGCAGATGGTGAAATGAAATTATCTGTAGCACCAGAATCAAATACAATTTTAACATTGATATGATTTAGTGTACCTGACGACTCCACCACCGTGGATTGATGTTCTTCCTGGAAATTATTAATTGCTGTGTAAATCTTGTGGCTGCCACTTTCTCTTCCCATCAGGGCCTTTCCTTCTCTATGCACAAATACTGCATGCAACTCTAGGTAGTCATGCTAGTAATGGGTTCCTCCACATCCCTGACATGTAACACGAAATGGAGCCTGCGCATTGCTCTATGACGTTCTATGAAATGAGTGCCTTCCCCTAAAACCCTTGCCCCTACTAGTTGCTCATTGAGAAGGTCGTGGACCTTCCTACGTCGTTGGTGATGAATGGGATGCTACACTCACTACCATTGAAATACCTATGTAAACTATCCTTTGTGCGACTCTATTACCATAGGGAGGTGGCCTAGAGCTCCCTCCCCTGAAAAAGGTCCTAGGGTCCTTCCCCACGAATCCAGGATGATGTGGAAAGATCGATCTCATACCTCCATTTAAGCTCATGTGTTCCTTAGCATAACATGCATTTTCAACTTCTTCCGCTACTGAAGATGGTTTCCAAATCCTTACCATGACCCTTATCTTAGTGTTTAACCCATAGACAAAGAGTTCTTCCTATCATTGATCATTATCCATCTACGAAACATATTTTACCAACTCCATGAACCTAATCTCATACTCTTCCACGGTCTTGTTTCCTTGTAATAGAGCATGAAATGATCCTACATGTTGTTCCTCATAGTAAGCTGGTAGATATTTCCTTCGGAACCTTTCCTCAAAAAGTTCCCAAGAGACGTTGTTTGGGGTAAGGTGCAACTGTCTCTCCCGGTTTCCCAACCAGTTCAAGGCATTGTCCCTCAATTGAAAGATTGTTATTTTCTCCTTTGATGTGAAAGTATAGTCTCTTAAGGCAACACATAGTGTCATTCCTTCCAACCATGCCTCTGCACATTCAATGGCATAACCCCTGGCAAACTCTGGAAGTTTGATATTCTGCAGTTGTTTAGTGATGTCCTCGGGTGGAGGACCTCCCCCTGAATCCCTTGAATCTTCAGGGTTATCCACTCTAGATAGTGGGGGCTCCACTTCGACCCCTTCGGGATAACGCCCCTTTAAACTCTCATTTATAGCCTCCAAAGAGCGCAAAATGAGAGATAATTTAGGTGATGGTGGTGGCGACGTTTGTGGTCCTTGCGACGACACCCCTTAGCCTCGATTTCCCCGAGTCATAACCATATTGTATAATTGAATCTACATCAAACGAAATTCTTTTCAGAGAAGAGTCTAAGGCAATTCACATTCGTGCAACTTATACTTGAAAACATAGGGTTAGGCATAAGTTTTTGTACTTGTCTATAAACAAACGTTGATCTCTTTAGGGTAAGTGGCTAGGTCAGTGTTAAAGCATCTAAGCTCGATGTCTTTGCCTAAAAAAACTACTGACTCTCTCGTCTTGGTAGCTACGATAGCACTGTACCACACTCGCCAATTTCTCTAACTTACCTTTGTAGCGCGCATGAAGCCCTCTCCAAAATTTCTTTTAAAACCAGTTAATGCAATCTTGTACATAATTAATCATTAACCTTAATCATTAAATATGTACTTAATTATCAACATTAATTACTCACTTTAATTAATTATTCATTCTAATTAATTAGTCACTAGTTAGTTAATCACTAATATTATTAGTTGAAATAAAATTTAAACTTTAAAATTAATCAAATTAAAAATTTACACTAAATAATGATTTAAAATAATTAACTTTACACTAAAAATACTTACTTTACATTAATTAATTTTCATTATATTACTTTACATTACACTACAAATAATTACTCTAAAATAATTACAATAATTACTTTACATTATATACTACCAATTAAATTTGTAAAACAATGTTTAAAAATAATTAAAACTAACGGATAAAAAAAAAATAAAGTATTTAACTAAAAAAATAAATAAAAACCAAAAAAATAAAAAATCAAAGTCTGGCATCGAGGGTCCTCACATGAAGCCCATGTGCCCCTTTTCTCTGCTCTCAATTCCCAAACCCTACACTCACTCTTCCTTGACTCTCCATCCCCGAACCTACACAAAACATTTGCATAACATTCGACTGCCTCTCCACTCTACACTCTCCCTCATGGCAGGCTCAGTTCGATGCTTAGGGCATAACCATCGACCCGTGGGTATAATTCTCAGAGGCTTAAAGACTGGTTTTTGGCACGACGATACACCATATAGTTTATAGGTAGTTTAGACTGTAAGGCCTGGTGCTTAGTCGTGGCCAGGGAAGCTAAAGGATCGACCCAATGTTTTTTTTTTTTGGTTATGCACAGACTATAGAATCCTTTGTAGGCTTAGGTCTAGACTTGAGCACTAGGCGTTGCATGCTGAGACTCGGAATTGGTGTTGTGTTGGCATTTGGCTCGCAGACTTGGAGATTTGCAAGAAACATAAGATGGGATATTTGACCTCATGGGATCTCTCTTCGACTTGGCATTGTACTCTCCTTCCAGATCTCAGTGCACCAGTCAACGCCTAAGCTCAACACACAATTCAGCAAGAAGATCCCTAATCTCAATGGAATGGAGGAAGATAGCCTAAGTCGAATAATCCATCCAAGGGTGTGTTAACCACATAGATTCATTCCAAGATACTTCTGTCTGCGTATAAGTTACTTAACTTTAGATTCAATATGTGGAATGGAAAGTGCTTGGTGGTAGCTCGGCTGCCTCTATTGGGAAGAAGGTGAAATGTTTTCTTTGTTTATTTTTTTTTGTGAAAGCTCGACTGTCTCTGTCAATGCGTTAATCATAGCAAGGCTCCTTCATGGGCTCATCCTTCATATGGCTTGGTGCTTGTGAGCTATGCTCTGACTTGTAATATGTGTTGTGTTAATGTGCTAACCTGTGTGTTGTGTATGGCAGGTGCACTTGGATCGATAGTTATAGGAGTTGAAGATTGGGCCTGCGTGCCCAATAATTTATTATATTTTTTTTTATATACCTTTATACTTGTATTGCACTATTGAACTCCCTCCTCGGTGGCTTGGAACATGGCGCTTGACCCACAGTGTTGTGGTGTATTGTAGTGTTGGCGTATTGTGTGATTTGGTAGTTAAAATAACTTCCATTATTGTTGTGTTTGGTTCCTAGATCGACAACTTGTAGACTTCGACCTCGGTACTTGGTGGTCTTAATTGGGAGATCGGCCTTCAGGCCAATGCATAGTGCAATAACAAGCCTCCCTCATAGGCTCTTCCATGTAACTTGCGCTTGTGTGCTCTAGTTTGTGCAATGAAATTTAATATGGTGTAGCTCTCAGATGCTTGGTTTGTGGACTTGGAGATTGGGTTTCTTGCCATATATTTTTATTTACTTATATATATTATAATTTTCAGAATATTTCAATATCTATATGTGTCTATTTATTTATAACTAATATTAAAATATGTTGTTTGTTTTTTTTTGTGCTTGGCTTGCAGGTTGGGTGGAGCTGGAACTTGGCCTAGATTTATATATACATTTATATACACACCCCTATATATATTTTCCATATACAAAGTATTCATGTGTGTCTAATCATTTCCATTTACATAACCCCTTTCAAGGATTTCAGTTGTACAGGTCAACAAGTTTTAAAGTTTTAGAGGGTTTTAGGGCTGTTTTTTTTTCAATTGTTGGAAAGGGTTTCAAGGGTTGTAATTAAAGGGTTTCAGGTTGCGGTTTTTCAGGGTTGTTTACAGGACACATAATATAGCTTTGAGTCAAGAGTCAAGAGGATGGGTGGGTAGGTAGGCTCTTGGCTCCAGATTTTAAACTAGTGCTCTCATACCATGTGTAAGGATTGTCCATACAGAGCCTTATAAAACATAAATTTAAATATAGAAATTCTATCATAATTTCTTCTGTATTCACTATTAAGCATAATAACAATGATAACAATGTTCAAAATAATTAAAAATGAACAACATAATAATGAACAACATGTTCAACATAATAATAATGAACAATATAACAATAATGAACAACAACATAATAATAATGATAATGAAATGTATCTACCTCAAACTAATGTTGTTCTGAAGCTCTGCCCAAACTGATTAACCTCCTAGCCAACTAGGAACAACCTATCCATATCCCTAGCCCCAGGATTCCTTACGGTTTCTTGGCCCCCGAGCCCAAAATTCTCAACAACACGTGCCCGCTGTGAGAGTCCTCAAGTCAGATTTAAGCACAAAACAAATGCAGGACAGATACAACATCCCAATCTGCTTCCTCCCTTCTCCTAATATGAAAATATTACTCCACCAAAAAGATCCCCTTTCCCAAGTCCTCTCCCTTTTCTTATCTTCCTTCTCCTCCCTTATCCAACCGCGTTATCCCCCCATTAAATACTCAACCACCTTATCTCCCCCATTGAACACTCAACCACCTTATCCCCCCTAATAAATTGGTCCATCTACCAATACGATTATATTATAAAATAAGTCTTCACAAAAAATCTAAATTAATAATTTATTAAACTAATATTTATTAAAAAAATATTTAATCATGATAATTAAACAATTAATTAGGGTTGTTACAATAAAGGGAATATATATAGGCATGACCTATATTTGAAACATCATCATTATTTTACAATCAATTATTATTATATATATCTTATTATGGATTCAGAGTGAAGGTGTGCATTACAAAACCATTGTGTCCTTCACATGCTTTGTCACATCTATTGATGTCTAGGAAAAACTGGATCTTATTTATGAGGAAAAATGATGAGGTCTTCAGTCAGTTTCAGGAGTTTAACGCTTAGGTGGAGAACTAGACACGTAATAAGATCAAGGTCTTGAGGTCGGATAATGGGGGAGAGTACACCTCTAATGAATTCAAGAATTTTTGCAAGTAGACAGGGATCAAGAGGGAACTGGCAATCTCATACAACCCTCAACAAAATGGGGTTGTAGAGAGAAAGAATCGGTCCATCATCGGTTCTTTGAGGGATATGATACATGACCATAAGTTGTCTTTGGGGAGAGGCATGTGACACGGAAATATATATGAAGAAATGAGTGCTCATAGGATATTGAGGGACAAGACTCTAGAGGAGGAATTCTTATTACTGAAGCTAGAGATAGGATATTTGAGGATCTTTTGCTATGTATTCTACATCCATGTTATTGTGGATAAGAGGATGAAGTTGGAGCCTTCAATACAATGAGAACTCAAAGGCTTACAAGATCTTCATTCCAATGTAGAGGAAGATTTTTGTGAGAATAGATGTTAAGTTCGAGGAGAAATTGGCATCTCAAATATCTCTAGAGTCATCAACAATAAAAGAGGATAGGAGAAACACGATCTGAAGGATGAGGAATAGTCAGTAGTTCAAAATTCAGGTGGGGCGGAAGATTTATCCCCTTCCAGTCATGTCAAGAGACCCATGTGGCTATTACATACATTCAAGGATGTTGGTGAGGCTCCTAGGAGTGTACTCAGAGAGAGAATGCCTCCGAAGAATTTCCTGAGCTATATGGTGCTTAGGAGTAGCATAATAGATGTTGAGCCTTCCATTTTTGAGGAAGAAATAGATCATCAAGTATGTAAGGATGCCATGGTAGAGGAATACACCTGTATTATAAGGAATGAGGTTTGGGACATAGTGCCGAGACCAAACCGAAAGTCAATTGTGAGTTACAGATGGATATACAATATCAAACATGTTGCAGATGGTAGCATTCAGAAGTTCAAGGTGAGGTTTGTGGCGAGAGGGTTCTCTCAAAAAGAGGGATTGAACTATGAGGATAAATTTTTGTATGCTTCTTTTAGAGCTGTTATCTCTATTTCTTCAATTATGACCTTGTAATAATATAATTAATTAATACAATATATATTCAACATGAGTAAGAAAATTACACAATGCTACATTAACTTAATAATGTAATTAATTAATGCAATAGTAAAATAATACTAATAATATAATTACTATATATATTTTTATTTATTTATTGTAAAACAATGAATTCCCACATTATATACATTGTAAAACATAACATATATTATATGTGTACATATAAATATTATAAATCTTACTTTTTTATTATGCATATGTCTTCACGCGGATCTGTAATTTCAATACAATGTAAAAGTGACCTATAGCCTTACAATTAGATTGTTGTATTCTCTGATATTCTATATCCACTGATTCATCCTTTATCCGCCCATTTACCCACTACTTTAAGAAATTGCTTCTTTTTCTGTTGTAACCTCCACTAATCCTGCTTGAGCCATCTTATAAAACATGTACTAGCCTTACGGATGTTATTTAAAATAATAAAAAAAACCTAATGGAATGGACAGATTGATGAGATACTACGTATATGTTGTTGAAATGTTTGCTGGTGTGACTGAATATGTGTAATGTGGTGCAGGTGGAGGTGGCAGAGGGTCAAATGTGAAAAATGCCAAGCGACAAATTTAAAGGATATTGAGTGAACAACAACAATTGAAAAAATGTTTTCCAAACTAAGGGATTTCCATGTGGCCAACAGAAAGTGCTAGTGCTCCAAGCCTTGCGACGATCTGGCCATAAGCATCAATGGTTTCTTTACTTCAAGTTTTCTTTATTTCAAAATTCCTTTCTCATTATGCATAATTTATATCCAAGTAATTTGTTCCATGTAATTCATACGGAGAAAATAAACACTGGAGGTTGATTCAAGTGTACATCATTTAGCATCTCCAACAATATGTAAAGCTAGTAAGAATACATTTTGATGCAGAAGCATCAACCTCCCCCCTACTCATTTTTGAAATTTTGGCAAATCATTTGTAGGCAAATCATTTGTAGGAGGACACCATTTCGTTGTGACTCTGTAAACATGCGTCCAGGAAGGGGTGTTTGTAATGCAATTTGGGCATATAGTTATAGATTTTAGGGATAGGAGAGTTTAGATCAGATATGGAATGATCTGATCTAATCTTTTTATTTGTCTTTATGAATTTGTAATCCTACGGGAATAGGGCCAGACCGGGCAGGGCCAGAGAAGTGTCATTGTTATGAAAATTAGGTCGATGCGTTGAGTTCAATTCAATTAAACCTATTCTCTAAATGTTTGTTTATATTATCCGTGAACATCTCTGATAAGGCGTGCAAACCCTGTGCCTGTAAATGTGTTTAGGGATTTCATGTGTGTGGTCATTGTGAAAAAGAGAAACTCGAAGGGGTTAGAAATAATGACCATTACATAGCCAATGACCCGAATAAGAATATGCCCAAATAGACTCTACTTAATGAAATGATTGTATTAATATTTATTTCTTTCATTCAGTGGTGAAGGATAGAGATTGATCCATGAAAGAAACATGTAAGTGGAGGGAGATTATCATGCTCGTCATCCCACTATATGCTTAGGATACATTAATCAAGACAATTACTAAATATAATGCTTATAGAATGATCTCCCAGATGTGATATTCCAAAAGGTTATAGTTATTAATTTAAGTCCCTATTCATAAAATGAAAAGTAGGCTTTCATATTTTAACAATAGTAGCTATTTTGCATACCAACTTTCCAATAGAACTGATTGTTCTAATAAAGTGTAGAATAGTATATCTGAAGCCATGTAAATAATTACTTACACAAATTCTTTATTTGTAAATACCAATGTCAAGCTCATTTTTCAATGCAAACCTTAAATATATGAAGAAAATATTCATCTTTAAATATTGAAATAAATAAAAAACATTTTGTGCAACTATGATGATAAAAGAAATATATAAAGATACTACTAATTGCTAATTACATTTTTTGATTATATCTTGGAAGAAAGATGCTGAAAATCCTCCGGGTACACAAAATATTGGCATAAACCAATGGCATGTTCATCACCCATGACTGTCGTACCATCTAAATATACAGAAAGCATAATCAATTGATAATTCCCTTTTTACTCACATTATTGAAAGATGCCATTTTCCAAACATCCAGTTATGCCCAAATGAAAACCCTTGTCTCCTTCGCATATTCAGATGTGCAACAATACTCATTATAAATTCTAGGCCAAGCTCACAGACATGACCTTGAGGCCAATAGGACATGGGTCTTCACATTATTAAATACAATGGTCCAGGCCAAGATCACATACATGACTTTGAGGCCAATAGGACATGGGTCTTCACATTATTAAATACAATGGCAGTGGGCATGCAAGCCACCCATACAACATAAGACAAGGACCAATGTTAAAAATACTAGACCATTAGCCCTTAGTAAATGGTTTCATACAACTCTCATTACAAAGCTATTTACTCCTTATGTGATTCAGATTAGCAAGCATCATCAACCCTACATCCACTGACAAAAAGGTTTCAATAATCCAAATACACAAATAATACTATAATCAATCATATATCACATGTGTGTAAAATGAAATACTCAAACAAAATGAAATCCACTCCCTGACTCAATCGAGAGTCCAAGGGAACGATTGATTCCATCTGCATCATCAACCTCTCATGTATCGTGCATACTCAAGGAAACTCATAAGTAATACCTATCGATACATGAATACATATAAAATATAACATATAATCAAAATGACATCATAATATATATCTCTTAAGAAAATCATAATCACAATGTATCATAACGAGATCACTTTCTTGCAATTGTCCTCAAAGAATAAGTCAGTATAAAATATGCTCAATAGTACTCGATGTTACATGTTTCTATAATACACCGAGAACTTTACTCGGGGACATCACGCTCTAGTACCTGGGTAGTCATATAGTATGGATAAGGGCATGGTCAAGCCTCCTTAGTGTTGGAAATATGGCTACAACAGAGATGACGCAGATGATCAAGGTTGTCATTGATGGCAATCGATTGTGTATGGTGAACACAGATGCTGAATCTCAGATGTTGAAACGTAGATGCTGAATCTCAGATGTTGAAACGTAGATGCTGAAACACAAATGCTGAATCTCAGATGTTGAAACGTAGATGCTGAAACACAAATGCTGAATCTCAGACGTTGAAACGTAGATGCTGAAACACAAATGCTGAATCACAGATGTTGAAACGTAGATGCTGAAACACAAATGTTGAATCACAGATGTTGAAACGTAGATACTGAAACACAAATACTGAATCACAGAGGCTGAAACGTAGATGCTAAAACGCATGCTGGAACGCGAATGCTGGAACACGACTGTTGGAACACGACTGCTGGAACACGAATGCTGGAACACGACTGCTGGAACACAACTGCTGGAACACGACTGCTGGAACACGAATGCTGGAACACGATTGCTGGAACACGACTGCTGGAACACAGCGTTGCATGAGGTGGCATGTGTAGAGGAGGCAGAGTAAAGATCCAGTTCAGAAAATCAGGGAGAACGCTGGCATGGGAAAAGCAGAAGAACGAATAAAAGAAAAAGGAAACTGCAG
>ML779261.1:200441-258105 GCA_009831015.1 Picea engelmannii
GCTGGGATTCTGTGGGAGTTGGTGCTCTCAGCCAGTTGGTGCTGGCAATCAGAGGTTGTAGCCTCTATGAGTGGGTGCTCATAAAAGATGAGATGTAACGAAGTTGAAGCTTGCTGAACATCTTAAGAAGACGAGGTTTTTTTCCTTGGTTGGGTTTCCTCTTGAAAAATCCGTGTCTCGTACTTGTGACTGAATGCTGTGTGTGATTGTTGTTCTTTATACTATCTGCTTTATGTTTATAACTCTGGATTTCACAGTAAAGACTCACTGCCACTAAGATTAATAATTCAAAGTTGGAAATGAGAGTAAATTGTTAATAATCTACACTAACTGATTCACCCCCCCCCTCTCAGTTAGTTCATACCTGTAACACTTAGTTTGTACCCTGAGATATTGGGCCAAACACCATTATTGGACCATGCATGTATATGAGAGAGCTATAGAACATGAAACTCCCTTGTTTTTTAGGACCTCGACCGAATATAATTAGGAATTCCTACCTTGCATTGATACTTGGCCAATATTCCACCAAAAAAATGAACTTCTACACCAAATAAACCTGAGACAACCCTACTTGAACTCTTGATGTGTTGGACATACTTTCATTGATGTATTTTCAATGATGTCAACAATCAATGACGCACATGAAACTCAGAAGGGAAAGTGCATTGCAAAAATGTGATCAGGATTGAAATCCCCATAGGACAAACCATGACCATTGGATACACAAGAACTAGATCAAGGGCATGGATTGATTGTGGAGCGTGAAGGGATAATTAGAAAATGTGTTAATTCCAATACCCCAATTAGTCTAGACCGTTATATTACAAGAGAAGGACCGTTGCAGGACTGGTCAACGATCAGATCAAGTCATGACCATTGGATATGCAAGCTCCAAATCAAGGGAAGGGATTGATTGCAAAGCGTGAAGGGAGAATTAAACAATGCGTTAATTACAATCCCACAATTAGTCTATACCTTCGATTGTTACATGCCAATAGATCTCCGGTTTGCATCAAATCGACTACCAAATGAGCAGTTTCCATTGCAGAACTTGACAACTGTTTTAAACGTCGAGCTAGTGAGGACCCCACAATTATCCCTGATCATTGATCTGCTCTGAGAGAATTCTTTATCATTAGATCAAGTTGAGTGGAAGGAAAGACTAATTCATGGACCACATATAATGGATGTGACATACGCATGGTTAGCCCGACATTGACCACTTTGGGTAAAATCGACCGAATGAAATGTCGATGAAGGAATTTTAGCCGAAACTAAAGTTCCAAAGTAAATGTGAGCCATTCGATTGTAGATAACTTTATGGGAAAAAGAAGAGTTGTTGGATTTAAACCAAGGAAAAGAATAATCACATACATATCGAGTTGTCAATCTAAGTTCACGATCAAAGAGAAACATTCATTTCAGGTTAAAAGTTGTGAGGAAGTTACATTTCGAGTAATCTCACTTCGGGTAAAAAGGGAAGTAATAAA
The DNA here is from genome assembly GCA_009831015.1 of Picea engelmannii. Taxonomy (NCBI): domain Eukaryota; kingdom Viridiplantae; phylum Streptophyta; class Pinopsida; order Pinales; family Pinaceae; genus Picea; species Picea engelmannii. The sequence continues at coordinate 201,935 of ML779261.1, forward strand.
TACCGAAGTCCCTAAGTGGACATGATTCATATGATCTAAGGAACACTTAATAAAGCATCCCAATCGTTGGAATAGAATAATGGTCAACTTCGACACTGACCACTTCAGCAGAAAAGGATTCAGAACAAATAAGTTCACTCGAAGGCCGAAGTTCCGAAGTCTCTCTCAATCGTTGATCTCAGATACATTTCGGGAGTTAGGACAACTGTTAGATCCAGGAGAGGAACATGTGTCCTCATCAAGTGACATCAACAATTTACGTCACTCCAAAAGTTTTTACTTCGGGAGTTTCACCACCAGCAAATACCCGAAGTCTCAAAGTTCCGAAGTAAATGAGAACCGTCGATCTCATCGTAAACGTGATTGTTGATTTTGATAAGTGATCAAGAACTCACTTGGCTTAGCGCCTGGTCACCACTTGAGGTCGTATGGAATAAAGAAGCAAAGGGAGAAAGAAGAGGCAACACTTAAATTAATAATCTCGTGGTCCTGCACCTATGGTGATATATAAATGGTTTGAAGGAAGTGCCTCTACATAATTTGATTTCTGCAGTATTTGCAGAGACATGAAATTAAGTTTAATGAAATCGATCCATAGTTGTGATCGACTAATGAAAATAATTTTCATTAAATTGAAAAGGCTTCTTGATAATATTTGAATAAAGAAAAACAAACGAAATTATTATTAATAAAGAGGTGCGATGGTCCAAACAAAGAGACACAATGTTCCATAGCTCACACCAATTGGAAGAGTATATAAACGAGAAAGAGTGGTGAGAAGAAAGTGTCTCTGCAGTCCAGATCAGAAGATCAAAATCATAGGAAGATTCCAAGAAGGAAAGGTGAATATACTTATGCAGTGAGGGTGGAAGGGAGGAGCATAGAAGGATTCATATCCATATAAATAAAAATGTAAAAGATGAGGGGGTTGGATCTTCTGAGGGTTGGTGCCCTAAATACAAGGGAGTTGGTGCTTCTTAGGGTTGGTTCCATAAATACAATGGAGTTGGTGCTTCCTAGGGTTGGTGCCCTAAATACAAGGGAGTTGGTGATTTCTAGGGTAGGTTCTCTGAAGAAGGGGATCTATGTATCCTAGAGTTGGTGCTCTAAAGAGGATTGGTATCCTTCACTATTCTTTATAAACCTTGTAATTGATGTTAAATATATTTATATAATTGATATTTCATACAATTCATTGTTGATTCATTGTGGTAATCAATAAACATATAAAAAGTAATTGCTAATTGTTAAAAAGGGTAATACTAATTCACCCCCCCTCTCAGTATTCCAAAAAATGGTATCAGAGAAGGTGCCTCCAACACAGTCTAAACAACTAGAAGGTAGATCCTGAAGATGGATAAACAAGAGGGAATGTCTAACAACAAATCACCATTGTTCAATGGAGGAGGTTATGCTCTATGGAAGATAAGAATGAAAAACGTATTGTTGGCTCTTGGTTTTGATATCTAGAAATCTGTTGTAGATGGTTACACTGCACCAGCTACTCCACCCAAAGACGTTTCAGGAAATAAAATATGTAATGACAACTCAAGAGTAGTTAATGGAATTCTAGGAGGGATGACTAATTCTATATGTGTGAAGGTTATGCATTGTAAATAATCCAAAGAAATCTGGGACACGTTGGAGGTTGTATATGAAGGAGATGAGAAAGTCAGAGAAGCCAAACTACAGACCTATAGAACTCAGTTTGAAAATCTGAAAATGAAAGAAGAAGAAAATATTCTTGAGTACTTTCATAGGGTATATGAATTGGTTAACTCAATCATAGCGACACGAGAAGAAATTACAGATAAACCTATTGTGAAAAAAATACTAAGGTCATTACCTATGAAATATGATGCAAATATTTCCACAATTGAAGATAGATATGATCTAAGCACACTCACAGTTGATCATCTTCATGGAATTTTTACAGCATATGAAATGCGAATAGAGAATGATAAATAAAAAAAAGAATGAAACAACCTTTAAAGAATCTAAGACAAAAATGAGGGAGAAGCAAAAGACCAATGATAAGTTATTAGATATATTAGATGTAGAAGAGGCCAAATTTATAAAGAAACTCCATAAAGGATTTGGAAAATATAAAGGAAAATTAACTTTCAAATGTTTCAACTGTGGAAGAATTGGACAGTTTGCTAACAAATGTCCCTATCCCAAGTAGGAGGAAAATGATGAAGAAGTTCACAACCAGAAAAGCCAATACAAGAAGAAATTTTATAAGAAAAAGAAAAAATTCTACTCCAAAGAAAACAAAATCTCTTCAGACATGAGTGTAGGTGAAAATTTAGAGCTTTTGTTTATGGGAATGAAAACTCAATATGATAAACATTATGAAGATGAAGAAGAAGGGAACTTCAACGAAAAAATCCTTAGTGTAATTGAAGAACTAGGAAAAACTAAAAAACAAAACAGGGTACTAAGAAGAGAGCTTCTAGAGATTAAATAAGATACTAAATCAAGAGAGAGGGAAGTTTCCAAAACCATCAAGGAGTCATAATAGAACATCAGTGATTTGAAGTCTCAGCTCCTGGAAGCTAATAAAATTGAAGAAATCATTCTACAACAACTTAATGATAAAAACAAGTACGTGAGAATCTAGAAGCTGAGATTAAGTTACTAAAAAGTGAAATTGAGAAAGTAAAGAAGGGATCACAATTTGAAAATAGTTCAAGGATCTTGAATGAAATTCTTAGTAGTCAAAGGTCACCAAACAACAAGAATGGTTTGGGATACACTCAAGACTCAACATATGCATCACAAGGATCTGTCAAGAAACCAATCAACTACACATATTCTCTGAAAAACTCATTTAGAAAAGAAGATAATGAGGCAAAGATGACATCATTGAAAACTTTTACACATAAACAAAAATCAACACTCGCCAATGGAGTAAAATATGACCAAACAAATTGATCAGAAGAAATACCCCTAAATATTTATTTATTGGATATTGCTACTCTTGCAATAATTTTGGACATAAGACAATACATTGCAAAGATTATGGACAATAAAATAATATAAATGTACAAAGTGATAAGTGTTGATATTATGGAAGCTGCGGGAGGTATTAACCTCCATTTTTGACCTCTGACAAGATTAGAATATTTCGGAAGAAAGAAAAGATTTTGATATAACCCTAGAAGAGAAGTCGTCTAATGGAAATATTATATACTAAATAATTAGCACCCATAATGAGAAGTCGGCCCAGGAAGTCTGGCAGAAGTAGTATAAATACAAGAGGCCAGTCTTCACTTTAGCTAGACTTCTCATAATTGCAGAAGCACACTTGTGTGCACAGCAGAAGACCAATTTGTGAGCTAGTCTTGGGAGAATTTGTTGTCGCCAGTTATGAAATCTATATTCTCGATATTTCTGGGTTGGACTCTCTGATCAGTCTTGGTTATATTTTCTTGGTGCATTAGTCTTGGTTGGCTGTTGATCTGCTACCAGAATTCATCTCTCTTTCAAGGTCAAGGTTCTCAGCGGTGGCATTAGTGCCTATGGTTCGATGACAATATTGCTATAGTGTCTATGGTTAAACGAGCACATACAATATTCTAATAGTTTATGGGCCCACACCTCCTTCATTTAGTCTAACCACTAGCAAGGAGCTAAGCCATAGGGTTTCTAGCAGGTGCAATTACTAAAGCACTATCGCTAGGGTTACTAGCAGGTGCAGTTGCAGAAACCCTAAAACCCTTATCCAACACCTTATGATGGAACACCTTACTCAAGGAGAAGTTAATCAAGTGCACCTTAGTCCAGTGCACCTCTTAGCACTCTCAAAAGGAAGAAACATCAAGGTTGAAATTTTTGGTCAAATCTTGACAAGTCATCAGTCAAACAAATTCATGAATGAAAAGACAAGTCATATACACTACTCATCACTCATAGGAATGCTTGAAGATGACATTTGGATAACTGAAAGAAGATCTTCTAGGCATATGATAGGAGATCAATCCAGACTCTCCAATCTAAATGAAAACAAGACATCATATAAGGTAGAGCATGGAGACAAAAAAAAGTTACCAAGTCGAAGGAATTGGTCAAGCCTCCACCAAGTTGAAAACAGGTAACAATGTTCATTTGAGCAATGTCTTATATGTACCTGGTTTATAAAAGAATCTTGTATGCATATATTGCCTAGAAGACAAAGGAAACAAAATAGATTTTCTATATGGAAAATTGTTATCTTGGCCTAGAGACTCCAACATAGAGAATGCTAAAGTTATTGGAACTCATGAAGGAAGACTATACAGACTACTAGAATGAAATGATGAAGCCCTTATACATGATGAAGTCAATCCCAATGAAATTTGGCATAGAAGGTATGTTCATATAATCTATAAAGCTTTACCCTTCCTCAAAAGGATGGTTGAAGGAATACCAGAACTACAGTCTACACATGAAGTAATTTGCAAAGGATGTTCTCTTGGTAATAATGTCAAGAAACCATTCTCAAGAAGAAATAATAGATCTAAGGAAATTCTAGATCTAATACATTCATATGTTTGCGGTCCAATGCCAGTCAAATCTCTAGGAGGTTTCGTTTACTATGTAATCTTCATAGATGATTAGTCAAGAAAGACTTGGTTATATCTCTTGAAGACAAAGGGCGAAGTATTCAACAAGTTTAAAGAATTCAAAGCAGAGATAGAGAACCTCACAAAAAATAAAATCAAGATCTTGAGAACATATAATGGAGGATAATATACATCCAAGGAATTTGTTTCCTTTTGCAAATTAATAGGGATTAGGAGGGAGCTAATTGTTCCTCATAATCCTAAGAAAAATGGTGTAGCGGAAAGGAAGAACAGATCTATTGAAGAAACTGTGAAGGCACTATTGAATGATCAAGATTTATCTATGTATCTATGGGGAGAAGAAACCATGAAAACAATATATGTTTAGAACAAAAGTCCTCATTGAATATTGAAACATATGACTCCAGAAGAAGCCTTCTCAAGAAAGAAACCTAATGTGTAACAATTAAGAATCTTTGGATGCCATGTTTACTTTCACATTCCCAAACATAAAAGGAATAAATTAGAACCCTTAGGAAAGAAGGGCATATTCATGGGATATAGTGAATCATCCAAGGCCTATAGAATCTATATTCCAGAAAAACATAATATTGAAGTCAAAATACATGTAACCTTCAATGAAAATATGGATTTCAATAAATCCATACAAGAAACTATAGAAGAAGAAGAGTATGAAGAGTCTATTGAAGAAAACACACGTCTTCCAAAGAGTCAAAATGAAGAAAAATAACAACTTGATCATCCAATGCAACCATGTGATACCATTGATTCAGAAACTGTACCCAAAACCAAGAAACAACCATCTTGGCTTGAATATACCCTACAAGAAGCAGAAAGACTGAAGGCCCCAAGTGGGACCTTTATAAAAATCACGAATCCCAAGAGATTCTCCAGCTATGCATCATGTATGACAAAGATTTTAGATGAAGAACCTACCACGTTTGAAGAGGTAGGTCAGAAGAAACAATGCAGAGAAGCCATGACAGAAGAAATCCAGTCCATAATGAAAAATGATGTATGGGAAATTGTACCTAGACCTAAATAAAAATCATTAGTAACTTCAAAATGGGTCTATAAGATAAAAAATGCAGTGGATGGAAGTGTGGACAAATATAAAGCAAGGTTTGTAGCTAGAGGGTTATCACAGAAGGAGGGAGAATACTATGACTAAAAATTCACTCTTGTTTCCAGATACTTCCATTAGAGTTATTATGGCTCTTGTTGCTTCCATGGGATGGAGTTCTATCGGACGGATGTAAAAACAACTTTCCTCAATGGAGAAATTGAAGAAGAAGTATACATTGAACAACCTCAAGGGTTTGAAGCACATTCTAGAGACTCTCATGTTTATAGGCTAAAGAAATATTTATATGGAGTGAAGCAAGATCCAAGAGATTGGTATGCCATAATAGACAACTACTTAATGAGACTTGGCTTCTCCAAAAGTCATGCAGATCCAAATATTTACTACAAAGTCATGAACAATGCACCTGCGATTCTACTACTTTATGTCGACAATTTATTCTTGACAGGTGAAGAATCTCTCATCATCCAATGCAAAAGGGAACTAGCTTTTGAGTTCGATATGAAATATCTTGGTCTCATGCATTATTACTTGGGACTAGAAGTATGGAATAAACGTGGTGAAGTATTCCTTGGACAAGGAAAGTATGCAGTAAAGATTATTTAGAAGTTTGGAATGATGGATTGAAAATCCATGGACACTCCTATGGCCACAGACATAATAAAAGTAAGAGACTTAGATTCTGATCCAGTAGACCGGTCCCTATATCGACAATTGATTAGGTCATTGATGCATTTAGTAAATACTAGACCATACATTTTCTTTGTTGTAAACACACTAAGACAATTCTAGGGGGAAACCAAAAATGAGCATTGGATAGCTGCAAAGCATGTTCTAAGATATATGTGTGGGACACTAAACTATGGTTTAAGATATACCACATGTAGTGATATACAACTTCATGGATTCGCAGATTCAGATTGGGTAGGAAGTGCAGAAGATAGAAGGAGTACTTCAGGGATGTGTTTCATCTTGGGATCCGCAATGATATCTTAGGGAAGAATAAAACAAAAGTCTATCGCACTCAGCACAACAGAAGAAAAATATATCGCAGCATGTGAAGAATGTACAAAAGTAGTATGGCCGAGAAAGTAGATTTTTGGATTATTTGATCAAGTTCTAGATTTGACCATAATACACTGTGACAATCAGTGTTGTATAAGGCTATCAAAACACCCAGTGTTTCATGAATGGTCAAACACATTGAGATCAAATACTACTTTATTCAAGATAAATTCAAGGAGGGAGAAGTGAAGCTCCAGTATATCCCCATAGATGAGAAGACATCAGATATCTTGACAAAGCCTCTATCCAGAAAAAAGTTGGCATACTTACGAGACAAATTGGGGATCATGTAAATAACTGCCTTAGCTGAAAGGGTGTAGATGGCTCTCTAGGTTTGGAGGGAGCATTGACATATCATTGATTTGTGGACAATCATTTTTTCAGTTTTGAAAAGTGATCTAGGATGAGCCGTTCCTTTCCAGTTCGGAAAGTGGTTTGAGATTTCTGACGGACATGCATTTTCCAGTTCGAAAAATGGTATAGATTGAACGATCATTTTCGTAATGAAAATGGTTCGATGGATTGTTGATGTACCATAGACAACAATTCCCCTTGTGACTAGTGTGGGGGGATAGTCTAGGAAATCCCTTCTTCTTGATGGTCACTCTCAGTAGTGGTCAACAAGACTGGTTCGCCTTGCCGGATAGTCATTATTTCGAAGCTCATAGTTGTGAGAAGTTTCGAAGAATGGTCCATTTTGGAGGTTGGTGCAGGACAATAATTTCCTTAGGAAATGGTCCAGATAGTCATTCCCTATGGCAGATTCATTCTCTCTAGGTTGAAATTTGTTTAGTTCCAGAGGAATGGCCCAGATAATTGAATGGTCCAGGTTCAGCAATCAGGGATAGGAATTCCCTAGGGTAGACTCATTCTCTCTAGGTTGCACTTTGTTTAGTGCCAAAAGAATGGCCCGGATAGGTGAATGGTCCAGGCTCATAAATTAGGACAATTATTCTTCCTTTCCTAATAATAATAGTCTAGATAGCCTATAATTGATGGTTTACTCTCTGAGGGAAGATACTCTTCCAGATATCATAGATGTGAGTGGAAGAATGGCCCAGATGACTTAGTTTATATCATGATATTGTTTCTGTGCAGGTTGATATAAGAGAAGTCAGCTAAAGGAAATATTATATACTAAATAATTAGCACCCAGAATGAGAATTCGGCCCAGGAGTCCATTCTTCATTTTAGCCAGAATTCTCAGAATTGCAGAAGCACATTTGTGCACACTGCAGAAGGCTAGTTTGTGCGCAAGTCTTGGGAGAAGTTGTTGTCGCTAGTTCTGAAATCTATATTCTCAGTCTTTCTGGGTTAGACTCTTTGATCAGTTTTGGTTATCTTTTCTTGGTGCATTATCCTTGGTTGGATATTTATATTATACCATAGTTCTTCTCACTGTCAAGGTCAAGGTGCTCAGGGGTGGCATTAGTGCCTATGGTTGGGTGACAATATTGTTATATTGTCTATGGTTAAATGAGCACATCCAATATTCTAACAATAAGAACAACAAGTAAAATAAAGGAAAGATAAACTATAATTCATTTTCTCCTTTGCAATATTTCAATATTGAATGCCAAAAATTAAACAACTATGGTCATAAAACAAGTGATTTTAGATTGCAAAAATATTATAAAAAGACAAATATTCCCCATAATAAAAAATAATGGAGGAAAACGAAAACATAGTGAAATGTAGAATTATATGCGAGAAATCAAGAGTGTCAGTGGTATATAGACAATGGATGTTCCAAACACATGATTGGAGATCAAAGCAAATTTCAAAAGTTAAATAAGGAAAAAGAAAAGTAACTTTTGGAGATAATATGTGAGCCAAGATACTGGGAAAAGGCACTGTTAGTTTAGGAAATAATAAAACCAAAGAAGAATATGTACTGTTGGTAGAAAATATCAAACAAAATCTTCTAAGTGTAAGTCATATTTGTGATCAGGGTCACATACTTACTTTTGATTCTTAGAAATATGAAATCAGAAAAAAGGACACTGGAAAGCTAGTAGAATCTCAACAATAATATGATGATAAAACATGGGAAACTGAACCTCACACTGATGAAGAAGACAATGAAGAAATGCTCTTTCCAAGAGCTCCATCAAAGAGAGTTTAAAAGAATCATCCTGAAAGACAGATCATTGGAGATAAAAGTATAGGAGTGGAAACAAGAAGGAAAATAACCTTTGAATAATAACAAGCAATGATATCCCTAATTGAACCTAAATAAGTTAAAGAAGATGTCAAAAGTAAAGGTTGGATAAAATCAATGAATGAAGAACTAGATCAAATAGAAAAAAATCAGACTTGGGAACTACTTCCAGGACCCAAGAACAAGAACGTGATAGGAACTAACTGGATCTTCAAGAAATAAATAAATAAAAATGGGGAAATTATGAATAACAAAGCCATATTAGTCTGCAAAGGATATTCCCAAGTAGAAGAAATTTATTTTGAAGAAACTTCCGCTCCAATAGAAAGACTTTAGGAAATCAGAATGTTCCTAGCATTTGCATATTTCAGGAATTTCAAAATCTATCAGATGGATGTCAAATCGGCCTTCCTTAATGGAACACTAGAAGAAGAAGTCTACATTGAGAAACTAGAAGGTTTAATGTTATCAGAAAACCAGGAATATGTGTGCAAACTGAAAAATGCTATGTATGGTCTTAAACAAGCCCTCATAGCATGGTTCTCTAGGCTTGATCAATATCTACAAAAGAGGGGATACAAGAGAGGGACTACTGACATCAACTTATATATCAAAATTGAGGATCAAAACATGATTGCTATGGTAGTATATGTATATGACATCATAATTGGGAGTAATCTCACTACACTAAGAAAAATATTTGCAACCAAAATGCAAGAAGAGTTTAAAATGTATATGCTGGGAGAACTATCATTCTTCTTAGGTTTACAAGTAAATAAAAAAAAATGTAATATTTGTTTCTCAAACCAAATATATCAAGGAAATGGTGAAGAAATTCCAACCTATGGGTACTCCAATGGTCATTGGATGTAAACTAAGTCTAGAATATGACTCACCAAAAGTAGACCAAACAAAGTATAGATATATGGTTGGAAGTTTTCTCTATTAAAAAACAACAATACCTGACATCATGCAGGCTGTAGGAATCATGTGGATATTTCAAGTTGCACCTAAAAAAAACCAATTAAAAGTAGTAAAAAGAATATCCAGATACCTTCAAGGCACCCTAGAACTATGATTATGGTATCCAAAAGATAAATACTTCAATCTAACTGCATATACTAATGCAGATTGGGAAGGTAGCATAGATGATAGGAAAAGAACTAGTGGAGGAGAATTTTTCTTAGGAAAAATTCTGGTAGCACGATCAAGCAAGAAACAAAAATCCACATCATTGTCTACAACAGAGGCAAAATAGATTGTTGTTGCATCCTATTGCACACAAGTTCTTTGGATGAAGCAAACTCTAGAAGACCTACAAATAAAATATAATGATCCTATTACTATTAACTGTGAAAACACTAGTGCCATTATTATCTCTAAAAATACATTCATGCATTTGAAAACCAAACATATCCCAATTAAATACCATTTCCTAAGAGATTAGGTCACCCCAAAAATAGTTAAAATAATATATCTAAACTCCAAAGAACATATTGTAGACATTTTCACAAAACCCTTGTCGAGGAGTACTTTTGAAAATCTCCAACAAAAATTAGTAATAATTCAAAAACATCATTAAAAATCGATTGGTCAGGGGTATCATTAGCATAGGGGGACCAACCCTTTTCCATTGATGTCAAAGGGGGAGAGTAACTTCATATAGAAAAGCATCATCACAGGGGGATTTTGTATGAAGTTAGAGTGTTTCCCTCAATGACAAAGGGGGAGATTGTTGGACATAATATCATTGATGTCAATAGACGATGACACACATGAAGCTCAAAAAGGAAATATCATTGCAGAAACATGATCAGGATCAAAATCCCCACAAGACAAACCGAGACCATTGGATATGCAAGCATTGGATAAAGGGCAAGGATTGATTGTGGGGTGTGAAGGGAGAATTAAAAAACATGTTAATTCCAATCCCACAATTAGTATAGACCATCATATTACAAGAGAAGGATCATTGGAGGACTGGTCAAATATCAGATCAAGTCATGACCGTTGGATATGCAATCTCCATATCAAGGGCAGGGATTGATTGCAGAGTACGAAGGCAGAATTAAACAATGTGTTAATTCCAATCCCGTAATTAGTCTAGACCATCGATCGTCACTCGCCAATAGATCTATGGTTGGCATCAGTTCTGCTACAAAATGAGAAGTTTCCATTGAAGAACTCGACAATACTTTTAAACGTGGAGCTAGTGAAGACCCCACAATCATCCCTGATCGTTGATCTGCTCCGAGAGAATTCTCTATCGTTGGATAAAGTTGAGTGGAAGGACAAAGTAAGTCATGGATCATTGATCATGGAAGTGACATATGCATGGTCAACCCGACATTGACCACTTTGGGTAAAATCGACTAAAGGAAATGTGCATGAAGGAATTTTAACCGAAGTCGAAGTTACGAAGTAAACGTGAACCATCCGATCGTAGGCAACTTTTTCAGAAAAAGAAGAGTCATTGTATTTAAACCAAGGCAAAGAAACATCATAGATAGATCGAGTTGTCGATATAAGATCATGATCAACGAACAACATTAATTTTGGGTTAAAGGTTGTGAGGAGTTTACACTTCGAGTAATCTCATTCGAGTAAAACTAGAAGTAAGAAAGACCGAAGTCCTGTAGTGGACATGAGTCTTCTGATGTGAGGAACACTTAATAAAGCATCCTGATCATTGGATCAGAATAATGGTCAACTTTGGAGCTGACCACTTTGGAGAAAAAGTATTCAGAACACATGATTTCACCTGAAGGATGAAGTTCCGAAGTCTCTCTCAGTCGTCGATCTAAGATACATTTTGGGAGTTAGGAAAACTTTTAGATACAGGATAAGAACATGTGTCATATGAAAGTGACTTCATTAATTTATGTCACTCTGGGAGTTTGTACTTTGGGTATTTCACCACTAGGAAATACCTGAAGTCCCAAAGATCCCAAGAAAATTAGAACCGTCCATCTCATCGTAAACGTGATCATTGATTTTGATAAGTGATCAAGAACTTTCTTGGCTTAGCACCTAGTCACCACCCAAGGTCGTATGGAATAAAGAAACAAAGGGAGGAAGAATAGGTAGTGATTAAATTAATAAGATCGTGGTCCTATGTCTATGGCCATATGTAAATGGTTTGAAGGAAGTGCCTCTACAGAATTTTATTTTTTAAATATTTGTAGAGACATGAAATTAAGTTAAATGAAATCGATCCATACCTGTGATCGATTAATGAAATGCATTTTCCTTAAATTGAAAACGCTTCTCGATAATATTTGAATAAAGAAAAATAAAGGATATTATTATTAATAAAGAGGTGTGATGGTACAAACAAAGGGACACCATGTATCATATCTCACACCAATTGGAAGAGTATATAAACAAGAAAGAGTGGTGAGAAAAAAGCGTCTCTGTAGTCCATATCAGAACATCAAAAGAAGAAGTAGATTCCCAGAAGGAAAGATGAAGACACTTATGCAGTGAGGGTGGAAGGGAGGACCATGGAAGGATTCATATCCTTACTACACAAATTGTAAAGGATAAGGAAGTTGGAGCTTCCGAGGGTTGGTTCCCTATATACATGAGAGTTGGTGCTTCCTAGGGTTGGTTCCCTAAATACAAGGGAGTTTGTGATTCTTAGGGTTGGTTCCCTAAAGACACGAGAGTTGTTTCTTTTTAGGGTTGGTGCCCTGAAGAAGGGGATCTGTGTCTCCTAGAGTTGGTGCTCTAAATAGGATTGGTTTCCTTCACTATTATTTATAAACCTTGTAACTGAACTTAAATATATTTATATAATTGATTTTTCATACAATTCATTGTTGATTCATTGTGGTAGTGAATACAATTTAAAAAGTAATTGCTAATTGTTAAAAAAGGTAATATTGATTCACCTGCCCCTCTCATTATTCCAACATGATGAAGGTGAATAAATGCGCAAGGACATGAATTATTTAAAAAATAAGGAAATAACAAAAGATGAACTAAAAAGGATGATGGATTCAACAGAATATAAGATGGAAGCAATGATGGATACTAAGATGGATGGATTAAAATAGGATATCATGGAAGGATTGAAAAATTTGTTAATAGAGAGGCCACCTGAAAGTGACAATGTATCCCATGAAATTCACGATGATGACACAAGGAAGATGAATCAAGACTAGAGAAAATCCAAATTTGGGTTGAATACCAACCTCTTTCCTAAGATCAGTATGAGGAAGTTTGATGGAAAGGATCCAATCACATGGATACTATAGATGGAGAAGTTCTTTGATTTACAAGATGTTCCTCACACACAAAGGTATGAATTGTTTCCTTATATTTAGAAACTAATCAGTTTGTGTGGTATTGATTTCTTTTTTTCTCGAAAATAACTTGTTAGTTGGAAAATTTTCACAGAAGAAATGATAACACACTATGAGGATACAAGGAGCAATACCTTGTTCATCCAATTGATAAATATCAAGCATAAGTGTTCAATTGTGGAGAACATTGAGAACTTCCAAAGATTGAATATAAAGGTAAAAATTATTCTAGATGAGAGTTTGATTGATGTGTTCATAGGAAATTTGAAGGATAACAGTCAACATGAGGTTCTCATTTGGGACCCCAAACAATTGTAGAATGCATTCATGGTAGCGAGAAATGTTGAAAGTAAAAATATTGCTATGGCTACTAGAAGGACCACCCCTAACATCTATCAAGAGAATATTGTTCCTTCTTCTAAACCACCTCAACCTACAAGGTTGAAACCTCAACATTTGGAGGAAAGAAAAGAAAATAGTTTATGATTTAATTGTGACAAATATAGAAAGGGACATAAGTGTGGTGAGAATAAATTATTCTACATATATTGTGAAGAGGAAGGAGAACAAGAACACGAACCATCTCAATATGAATATGTAGAAGAGATTTATTCTGAAGAGATGAATCCCACCATATCATGTCATGCATTGGCTAGAATCAACACTCCTCAAAACCTCAAGATCGAAGGATATATCAAAAATAAAAAGGTAATAGTGCTAATTGATTAAGGTAGTACTCATAATTTCATTCATTGTAAATTAGCCAAAGATCTCAATTTCTTTATATATCCAGCACCAGAGTTTCAAGTAATGATTGTAAATGGAGGAACTATCAATTTCTCAGGAAAATTCTATAAGATTAATCTTACTATGGGGGAATATGTAATGAATTGTCCAATTATTTCTATACCCATGGGTGGTTTTGATGTCGTACTAGGGGTCCAATGGTTAGAATAATTGGGAACCATGGCTTTTAATTTTCAATAACTTTTCATGAAATTTTCATTAGAAGGAACGCAATTTGAGTTAAGGGGTATCACAGGGAAACCCAGTAAGGTGGTAAGATCTAATGGAATGACAAAATTATTCAAAAGTGGGCATCGGGGTGTAATTGTACAACTATGCTAATTACATGTTCAAACATCTAACCCATATATTCCTCTAGATATCAAGGGTATCATTGATAATAATTCCAAATTATTTGAACATATTCCCATAGGTATTCCACCCACTCATGATCATGATCATTCTATTCACTTAATTCCTGGGAGTGTTCCTCCTAACATCATGCCTTACAGATACCCTTATGCCCAGAAGAGTGAAATTGAACATATGGTTGAAGAAATATTAGAGGATGACATTATTAGACCTATCCAAAGTTCTTACAATGTAGCGGTGGGAATGGTACTCAAGAAAGAGGGCTCATGGCGTATGTGTCCAGATTATATATATCTCAACAAGATCACCATTAAAGATAAGTTTCCCATTCCCGTCATGGATGGATTTTTATATGAACTGCATGGAGAAGTATACTTCACAAAGTTGGATCTTCATTTAGGGTATCATCATATTAGAATGAAGGAAGAATATATATATAAAAAAACATTTAGAACTCATGAAAGCAATTATGAATTTTTGGTCATGCCTTTTGGCTATATGAATGCACATTCCACATTCCAAGGGTTGATGAATTCCATTTTCAATCCCTTCCTTCGAAAATTTTTGTTAGTATTTTTTGATGATATATTAATCTATAGTAGTTCTTGGGAAGATCATGTTCACATGTTGACAGAGTGCTATAGCTAATAAAGGAGAAACAACTATATGCCAAAGTGTCCAAATGTTTCTTTGGGGTGAAGGAGGCAGATTATTTGGGTCATATTGTATCTCATGAAGGTGTTAAGGTAGACCCAAACAATATTAAATCCATGATGGACTGGATGATTCCAAAAACATTGAATAATCTTAAAGGATTTTTGGATTTGACAGGTTACTACTGCAAGTTTGTTCATAAATATGGAAGAATAGAAACACCTTTAACTTCATTAACTAAGAAGGATACATTTTCATGGACTCTAGAGGAAACTCAAGATTTTGAACAACTTAAACAGGAAATGTGCAAATATTCTATCTTGACCACACTAGAATTAACAAAAGCCTTTATTTTGTAATGTGATGCCTCGAGAAATGGGATCGGTGTTGTTATAATGCAAGAAGAAAGCCCCCTTTCTTTTGAAAGTCAATCACTCAAGGGAAAGGACCTACATAAACCCGTTTATGATATGGAAATGATGGAAATAATACATGCATTAAAGAAATGGCTCCTTTACCTAATAGGTAGGAACTTCAAGGTCAAAATAGATAATGAAATTCTTAAATACTTATTGGAACAAAGACTATCCTCAGAAGAGAAACAAAAATGGGTGACCAAGAAGTTGTGTTATGACTTTGAAATCATTTACAAAAGTGGGAAGCAAAATGTTGTGGGAAATGCACTCTCAAGAAAGGATGGATATGTTGAGGCATTTCTCCGTGCTATCTCTATCATCCAACCTAATTGGATAACAAAAGAAAGGGATGAATGGAAGAATGACGAAGAAGATTGGACTCTCATTCAAAGGTTGCAACATGATTCCAGTGCATCTGATACATTGACATGGAAAAATGATTCAATATGGTACAAATATTGGTCATAATTATGTATGAACTCCAAACTCAAACAAAAGGTACTTTGGAATTACACACCTCTCTAGTAGGAGGGAAATCAGGATTTTTGAAAACCTATCACAGGGTCAAGAGGGATTTTTTTTGGGATGGACTTAAAAATGATGTTCGAGGTTTTGTGTTATAATTTTTGGTTTTCCAACAAAATAAGGTGGAACCAATTAATACCCCAGGTATTTTACAACCATTATCCATTCCAAGTCAGCGTTGGGAGGAGATTTCCATGGATTTCATCACAGGCTTACGAAAGTCTGAAGGAAAGACTGTCATCATGGTTATTGTTGATAGACTTACCAAGCACACACTTTTGTGCACTCTCTCATCCTTTCAAAGATAGTATAGTTGCTACTGCATTCATGGAGATAGTTCAAAATCTACATGGAAGCCCAAAGATTATTCTAAGTGACAAAGATCCCATCTTCACTAGAAATTTTTAGACATAAGTATTTTCTTGTTTGGGTACTCAATTGGATCATATCTCATCTTATCATTCTCAATATGATGTACAAGATAATATAGTGAACAAATGTCTCAAAGACCACCTTTGTTTCTTTTTCTCTCATAAACAAATACAATGGTTCAAGTAGTTACCCTTGGCAGAATGGTGGTATAACACTTCCTTTCATACTACAAGACAAATGACACCATTTATGGCATTTTATTGATATCACCCACCATCCATCACTTCTTCTCTAAAATAAAAATATAAGGTTTAAGCAGTGGAATATCACATCGAGCATCAACAACAAGGTCTCCAAATCTTAAAGGACAATCTAAACATGGCACACAATCTCATGAAACAACAAGTAGATCAACATCGTAGTGAAAGAAGTTTTGAGGTTGGGGATTGTGTATTTTTAAGACTACAACCATACAAACAAATGTCCCTCAAGCCATATAAGAAGGACAATAAATTATTACTAAAGTATTATGGCCCTTACAAGGTGTTGCAAAAGATTGGTAATATGGCATACAAATTGGAGTTTCCTGCATCTTCGCGAGTACACCTTGTTTTCAATGTTTCATGCTTAAATAAGGTTATAGGTGACAAGATCCCAGTTCAAACTGTATTTCTAGAACTTAATGAGGAAGGGAAAATCATATTGGAGCCTAAAGATATCATTGACACAAGAATTTGAAAGCTAAGGAATAGATCAATTTTAGAGTGTCTCATTAAGTGGAAGAAACTACCTGCTAAAGATTTCACTTGGGAAGATGAGTCTTTTATACATAAGCATCCAAAACTACTCAAGCGTTGATGACAAAAATTCTTTGAACATGAGGGGCATGATAATCCTTAATTCATGGCACATTACCCCTTAATTGGGACATATTACATTAGTATTTTTATTTTATTTATGTTGGCTTGGGTCTGTTATTTGTAATTGTTCCTCCCAGTCTCCTATATATATACCAAGGAGACCTTTTTCACTTGGAATCATCTTGTATTTGTTAATTCATATGATGTATAAGGAGGTTTCACCCTCGAAGAGGCTTATTATATGAATTTCTCTCTTTGTCAAGGTGTTGAGTACTTATTCTAAGGTTTTTATGCTAATTTGATATTTGGTTCTTAACATAGATCAATAATAGAAATTTGAAGGGAGAAGTCAAAACCCTTCCACAGTTTTGTTGATCAACCCATGTAAAGAGTCTATTTATCGTAAAATGATTTACATATACTATTATGCCTTTGATATTCATTAAATACATGGTGATATATTTTGATTTGTTGTAGAGGTTTATGGTTCAAAATTACACTTGTGCCAACCTGAATACCCAAACGATAACAAAGGGAAAGAATTTTGAATCGTTGTTTAAATCTCTTCGATAAGTCACCTACCTCTCAAAGTTATAGAGGTATTCGTTCCATAGATTCTCTTTCGAGGTGAAACATTAAAATATGCTCATTTCATTGTGAAAAATAAATAATTATGAAAAAAACTCATTACCGAGTTAGGGTTTGATATTTTTACAACATAAACTTAGTGTTTATCCTCATTTCCTTTTTCATTGCAAAAATAGTAAGTCTTACATATTTGACAATGAAGAATTACTTAAATATTACATATTCTAATGATAATTTCTTCTATAAACAAGGGTTATATATTATAAACACTGATATCACTCTCATATTAATTAATACATTCAAAGAATAATTATTTCTCCTTTAGAGTGCTTAAGTAAAAGTTATGACCGCTTCAGTCCTTTAGAGTGCTTAAGTAAAAGTTATGACCGCTTCAGAAAAATATTCCTATTGAATACAAAAGTATAAATGTACCATAATTTATTTTTTGTGTTTGAAATACAACTCGTAAACATAATAATGTATGCTATGTTATGTTTTCATATGAAATAAACATATAGAACAATGTTATCTCTATTTCAAATGAGATATTTCTCCATTTATTTCTATTTTCTATAGTGAGAATCATAAATAGACGTTTACTATTTGATTGAGAATTAGGAAGTTGCTTGCTCATTTTTTGTGGTAGATTTTATATATATTCTTTTAAAATAAATACTAATCTAAAACTATTTAGTTACTATATACATAAGTTACTTCTCTACTTAATTGAGAGTTTAAACTTTTCACATAAATCCTACTATAGGTATTTTTCAACATTAAAATCATAAATAAAAGACAGATAGAGATACATATCTGAATCAAGAAGAATACTAGGGACACACTGAGGAGAGAATATAGTTCCTCTCAACCATAGACCATAGAGGACAATTTAATTGATCCTATCAACTGGGAGCCTAATTGTTTATTCAATGAGAATTGAAAAGTTCAATCACCTTCTTCAAGTAAATTCCAAAACATGACTCTTTCTTAGAGGCATCAAGTTCAAATCATACACAAGTACTCAACAGTGTTCTGCTAACACCATACTTGTCTTCCTTCTGATTTACCAAGAAGATAATAGATTTCCTAGGTCTCTCTTTTTCAAGTTAGCCTCCTCCTTAACTATGGTGAAGTCTTGGACTAAATTTTTTCCAGCTCTTTCCCTCACCTCACACATTCCTGGGAGCAGTTTTACACTTGTCCCCATGCAGAACATTTACCTTGGTGGTTTTTATCCTTTTTATTTATTTTCTCATTGAATAAAAAAATACTCTCTTTATTATTGGATCCTCTCCTCAATTTGTCTCTTGTAAATATATATATATATATATATATATATATATATATATATATATATATATATAATTAAAATAACATTTACAAAAATGTTTCTCATCATCAAATTTTTATGATGAAATAATAATAACTTGAGTCTTTTCAACAGAATAAACCAAAATTAAAATTATTTAAATATTTAAAATGGAGGTATATTACATCCTCCCGCCCTTGAACTGAACATCGTTGTTGGTGTTCCGTGTGAACATTTCAGTTATGGAACATAAATGGATAATATTTCCTCATATATTTCTCCATTTCCCAAGAGGCATCTTCAAGACTAAAGTGATTCCATTGCACTTTAACCTCGACGATGGGTCTATTCTTCAATAAATTTTCTTTCCAATCGTGAATGTGTAGTGGTTCCAGCTAGAACTCGCATTTTGGTTCCACCTTGATGCACGATCATCATCATCATCATCATTCAATGAGGCAAGGTGGAGGACCACTCAACATCCAACTCATTGCACTTAACTGGTTTGGATTCCAAGGAGGGCGCATCGCTTTAAATTTTGAAAACCTTGTAATTAAAGTTCCCATAAGATCTTGAAGCTAGAGCCATTGTGAGTGCTATAGAAAATTGTAATTTTCTTTTAACACTTGAAGGATTGTAAATATTTTAGCAGCGACTCATATCCAGGTTGTAATTATCCATTTAATGTAGTAAAATTAGTGGTAGGATTCTTTAATTGTGATATGATAGCACTAGAATAGTCCTGAGGGAAGGCTCGAGAAGCCCCTCATGTATAATTTAATGTAATGTGTGCCCATAAGTGGTTGTTGAAGAAATATGGTTGTATAGTTGTGGAAAGAAGATCATAGCTACCAAAAACCTTGTAAATATTTTCTGAAGGAATATAAAAGAAGAGAATTGCTTTGAGATCTCTGAGCATGCTTGTCTTTGAGTAACTAGGTAATGTTATGTTGTTTATTTCTATGTTTGTATGTGTGTGTGCATCTAAATAGTTGGTTGAATGAATCCCTAATGTTACTGTAAGTTTCAATTGTTTCTCTTCTGAAATTTTGGTGCAAAGAGTGCACAGTACCGACACAAGGAGTGTGAAGGCAGAGCCATTTACAGGCTCAATAGCTCAGGAGAGATAGTGTGATTTTGCAAAGAGAAAGTGGAAGTAGTGAACATATACTCGTTAGAGTATAAAATCTCGAAAGTTAGTCCTATGCAAGGTGTGCACAGGGCCAAGACTTAGTGAAGTGTTGAAAACGTTCCAAGGAGAGTGATTGCAAGGAGTGCACATTATACTTTTATAATTCCTAATCTGAAGGAGGAGGCAAGTGCAAGTAGTGCATGGAGCCAAAATTTCATCTAAATTGTTGGAAAACATCAAGAGAAAGAGAGTGGGTGCTAGGAGGGCATAAGAAATAATATGGAGGGAAAAAGGACCGAGACCCTTTGAAGTTAAAGAATTCCAGGATAAGGATAAATAACGCAAATGTTTGCTAGAAGACAGTCCATGTTCTAGACCTAGGAGAAGTGCAAGGTGTGAAAAGGGTAACTTTTTTAAGTCATCATGATCAAGACATAAGCACAAGGTGTGTGATAGTGTCTACGTTCTTTTAGTTGATAAATATTAGGAAGGATAGCGAGATTTAGTTATCCAAAGGAAGAATCACTTTTGTTTGGAGGGTGAGAAGATGTGATCTTCTCGGAAGGAGTCAATATCTGTCATAGCCGTCAGATATGAGAAAGGAGAGTGGTCATTAATATTCCAAGTCTTTCGGAATTCGCCGCTCCAGAGAATTTGATGTGTTGTTGTCTAAAAACCCTGAACCTCTGAAGCCTGAAGTAGATCCTAATCATTGGCGTCAGGTGTACATGTCGAAATATCACATCAATTCAGAGTTTGGGACTCTAAAAGATCTAATGTGTAATTCATTCTAGGTCAAAAATCCCCGACGGCTCGAAAGTCAGAGTCCATCTCGACTGTCGATCGAAGAGGATGTGTGGACCATTGATAACAACAATTCACATGTTCGGAGTTTGGTACTCTGGAAGGTTGTTGGTGAAATCTATGAAAAAATCTAAACTCCTGGAGCTCAGAGTAATTCTAGATCGTAGATCTAGAACAAAGTAGGACTGTAGATCCCGAATCCATTCAGAAATTTGGCGCTCAGTAATTTAGAGGGAAGTGGGTTTGAAGGCATGAAAAACCTTGAAGCCTAGAGCCTAGAGTAAGAATAGACCATCAATTTGAGGTGAACGCCTGTCGTCCAATCCACAATTTCATATTTCATGTATTCAGAGGTATTGCACATTGAAACGAGAAAACTCTTGAAGCCCGGAGCCCCAGAATTTCTGTGAACCATAGATCACCGCATGTACCATGAGTTGTTGATCCCCTCCTTTGTTCCGATATTCAAAAATTCAACATTCAAGGGAATTGTAGTGTGTTGGTGTCAAAACTCTCGAATCCCAGATATTTGAAGTGACTGAGGTCCTGTCGTCTAAAGGTTTAGCCTACGGTTTTATCCCAAGGTCATGTGGATTTATCTTTTGAAGTAATAAGACCCTCGCTAACATGAAATTTCACGCAGGGAAAAGGGGAAAGGCCCGTGGAAGAGAATTATGAGGTTTCAGTGAGGACCCAAGAGCTAATTCATCTCCCTTGTGATAACGATCGTTAGACCGAGAGTTTGTTCAAGTCCCTGGGAAGGGTGGGGGTTTTCATCAAGTGGTATCAGAGCTCAGAAAATATTTTTGCTAATACCATCAAGTTTTATCAGAGCGGGAAATAATCTCTGTGAGAAAAAGAAAATTTAGAATCATGCTGCCAAGAAGACATAGAGAGAGGCTTGTAGTAAATGCAGCCATGGAAGAGCAAATAAGGCAACTTCATGCAAGGTTTGACACCATGGAGAAAAAACAAAGAAGAGCACCCTAAGCTGGTGATGTTAGTGAGGCTAAAAGTGAAGATGTAGAAGAAAAATAAGTTGTAGGAGAACAAGCAATAGAAGATCGATTGTTGAGGGGTGTTTTCAAGCTGGGAACTGGACCAAAAATGGAAGTCCCAATGTATGAAGGTAATTTGAATGAGGAAGAAATTCTTGAAAGGATAATTTCTTTAGAAAATTACTTTGACTATGAGGAGTTTGATGATGAGAAGAATGTGACAACACGGTACGAGGTCAAAGGGACACACAACGTTATGGTGGGATGAGTTGCAAGATAAAAGAAGGACAAAATGTAAGTGCAAGATCAAGATTCAGGATAGAATGGTAGCTAAGCTCAAGGATAAATTCATGCCCAAGGATTATCAGTTAAATATTTTTACGAAGTTGCATAATATTAGACATAAAGTCTTGTCAGTGAAATATTATACCAAACAATTTTATAAGATGAACATAAGAGTGGGACACAGGGAGAATGATGAATATAAGGTTGCTAGGTGCATTAATGAATTGAGGTACAAGATCCAGGATGAGATTAGTATGATGACAATGAGAACTTTGGAATATTTTTATCAGGTGGCCCTAAAGGTAGAAGAAAAGTTGGAAAGGAAGAAAAGTCAATGGAACAGGGGAAAAAGTCATAACAGAGGAAGAGGAACCATCATAGAAAATTTCCAGAAACCTAGAGGAGAATATGGAAGATATTAAAGTCAGATAGAGAGAGGAATAAGTTATATAGGATGACACTATGGAGGAATAAATTGTTTTCCAAGAGGTAGAGGAAGAGGTAGAGGAGGAGAAGTGAAGTGTTATGCCTACGGAAAAATAAGGCACATGTCTTGAGAATGTCCTGAGAAGAAGAATGTAGGAGTTAGGGGATCTCACATTTCTGAAGCACAACCGAGGAATTTGGAGACAAATATGAAGGTAGCGGCATCATAATAAGGAATATCACTCATGATGAGGAAATCTCTTGTAAATATAGAGAAACAAGTGCGAGAACTAGTCCAGAAGAGAAATTCGTTCAGAATTGCTTATAAGACCAAATATAGGTTATGAAAGGTGATAATAGATAGTGAGGGCACTGATAACTTAGTATCCATGGATATGGGGGAAAATATAAAGTTGGAAATGATAGCATGTCCGAGTCCATACAGGGTGTCATGGTTGCAGAAAGGACATCAAGTCATGGTAAGTAGACAATGCAAAGTTTATTTTAAAATAGGAAGTTGTAAGGATGAGGTTTTATGTGATGTCATACCTTTGGATGTTTGTCAATTTACTTTTTGGAGACCATGGAAATATGACAAGAATGTCGTACATGACGGGATAAAAAATACTTATACCGTTGAGAAGGATGGGTGTAAACATATGCTATTTCCAATAGAAGATAAGGGAGTTAAAGAGGGGATTATTTCGAGCATACTTATCATGAGTGGGAAGGAACCTTTGAAGGAATAATAAGATCCCTAGTGTTTTAGTATGAGGATAAGAGATATCAATATATCTCTTGGAATGAGTTTCATAGGTGCTCATACTTATGAGGAAGTGATGCAACAGGAATCCAGGGAAGAGGCTAAGTAGCCTAAGGTTTTTAAAACCAATAGTTTGTGTGTGATGGAAGATGTAACAGAGGGGTGTTCATTATAGACTGTCAAAGAAAGGGAGAGTGGATAGAAGCCAAGTTATGTTCAAAAGGAAAAGAAAGAATAGGAGACCTGCATAGTTGTGATCCAAACAAATTCCCAAGGGGAGCATTTAGATTCTATACTCACTCAATGGGAGAAGGATTTAGAGATGTTAGAGAATTGGTTAAACCATACAAAGATAGGGGAAGACTACGATAGGAATGGAATAATGAAGGATATGAAGGGGAACCTTCAGGAAAGAAAAAGTCTTGAATAAATAAAGAAGAAAGAGAAGCAACCAATGGGTAGCAGTAGAAAAAACCTACAAAGAAATTGTGAGGAGAGAAAGAGAGAGTTGCAGAAAAAGAGCCATCTAGGGGATAGGATGTACAAGGAAACTATGGAGTTAAAAGGGTTCATAGAAAGTTCAGCCGAAGAGATGAGAGAAGACTGTAGTGGTAAGAAAAATGGAGCTCTGCAATGCATGGTTTAGAGACTAAGAAACAATCCTGCAACAACACGAGAACAAAAACAAGAGCAGAAAAAATAAGGAAGAGAATCAAATGGGCAACTCCGAGTTAAAGTTTGGGATCTAGGAGTATCTCCACCGTAGCAACAACATGGCCTTGAGTAGGAGCTCGTGATTTTTCTCAACAATGGTGTATGATGCAGGAGAAAGATCATCATCATTCAATGAGGCAAGTTGGAGGATGACTCAAGATCCAATGCAACACACTTGATTGGTTTGGATTCCAAGGAGGGCACGTCACTTTAAATTTTGAAAACCTTGTAATTAAAGTTCTTGTAAGATCTTAAAGCTAGATTCATTGTGAGTCCTCTAGGAAATTGTAATTTTCTTTTAATACCTAAAGGATTGTACATATTTAGTGTCAAATCATATCTGAGTTGTAATTATCCATTTAATGTAATAAACTTAGTGGTAGGATGATTTAATTGTGATATGATAGCACTCGAATAGTCTCCAGGGAAGGATCGAGAATCCCCCTCATGTATAAATGTATGTAATGTATGCTCATAAGTGGTTGTTGAAGAAATATTGTTGGATTTGTGGAAAGAAGACTAGAGCTATCAAAACCCTTATAAATATTTTCTGAAGGAATATAAAAGAAGAGAATTGCTTTTAGATCTTTGAGCATGATTGTCTTTAAGTAACTAGGTAGTTATGTTGTTTATTTCTATGTTTGTATGTGTTTTTTCATCTAAATAGTTGGTTGAATGAATCCTTAATGTTACTATAAGTTTCAATTGTTTCTCTTCTGAAATATTGGTGCAAGGAGTGCACAGTTCCCATGCAAGGAGTGTGAAGGCAGAGCCATTTACAGGCTCAATATCTCAGAAGAGATAGTTTGAGTTTGCAAAGAGAAAGTGGAAGGAGTGAACATATACTCATTAGAGTATAAAATATTGAAAGTTAGTCCTATGCAAGGTGTGCACAAGGCCAATGGATAGTGAAGTGTTGAAAAAGTTCCAAGGAGAGTAATTGCAAGGAGAGTGTTGACGATTAAAATAACAATGAGGATTCTGCATGCAAACTATTGATAAAAACCTATTATTATAAGCTAATGATATATATAATACTAGTAGGTGGGACCCCCTTGTATATTGGAGGATCAGATGAGGTCCCTATTTGATATTTATGCTGTTGTTCGACATTTCTTACATAGTTCTACATGATTGATGATGAAATATTGGTTTTATTTGTGACATAATGGTAGATGGATAAGGCATGCTATGTGTTGGTTTTGTTTCTCTAAACTCTAAATTCCATGTCGTGATATATTATGTTAACTATTATTACAATTTATGTTGTATCCATGATTTGTCACATGTTGTACGTGCAATATTTCACGTGTTGTAAGAAATATGTTAGTTTTAACAAGAAACAAGAGCAATATGGAATAACATCCAAGAAGAAGAAACTAAACTGTGTTATCCTATGATATACTACATGCATTTGGAATTAAATAAATGATGTTAGTCCTAACTATAAATGTTAGTGGTTATACGATGTTATTAAGCTATATGAAGGCGCATTTGATATACATTATGCTAAATTAGGCAACGGTTAATGTGATATCAGGTGGCGCATTTGGCAAGCAATGTATGTTAGTTTCGATGCATGGATTAATGGAATGGTTTAATTCTTGGTTGGCTAGCGTGTACTACATAATTGAATGAGGATAGGATGGAAGTGAAGTGCATTTACTGCACGTCACTCCATACTTCCCCCACTGGCCTTCACCCTAGCTTGGCTATTGTTCAGTGGATTTTCATTGTGGTTAAGCTCCGATATTTGGGCGAGGAAGGAACTACTCGACCAAGCTCGCATTTTTAAGGGAAATTTGGTTACAGGTATATTTCTTTTCGCCATCCATGAAATCACTCTATCTATGAAATAGATGTTGGATCGGTGATGTATTAGTCTGTGCTTTTCTTGAGGTTGGCAACTGTGTAAACTCTTGTTGTTTCTTTGGAATGGTTGTTTGTGTGTTAGTCATTGCAAATAGGAAAATTGATGGTCGAATTCAAATTTTCATTAACTGTTCTGTATGGTAGAAGCTACGAAGGCTCTCTGTTTTCTTTATGGATTCTTGTTGGAGGGTTTCATTCCATCTAGACTTGTTGGTCATCTCCTTGCAGTCTTTGTAACCGTACCTGGTCGTATTTTGTTGTTATGGGGTTGTTGTGTAATTTTTGAATCACCTTTAGGTCATTGCATATCGTTTTCCACCTGGTCGTGGGCTCATTTTATGTTATTTCCATAGTCAGTTATGGTGGCTATTATGCTAAGAGGCTTGCCTTAGGGTAGGTTGTTATTACCTTGTCTCTTCATTATTCTATCAAAATTGTTTGTCTTTTGGGGGAAAACCATTAGGGTTATGCCTTCCGTGTTCTCAGTGTTGTTTACTGGCCAGTAAGGAACCTCTTCTCCTTTGTTCATAGTCTCTCCTACCTGAGGTCATAATGTCACCCTATCATATGAGTTAAGGGTTATAATGCCTGTGTGTCCACCGTGTTTTCTCAAGGGTTCTCACCTACTATTGGAATGGTCGACTATAGTCTCCCTATGTTGGTTCCACAAGCAAACCCTTGATTATTCAAAGCCCAATTTTGATAAAGTGAACCAGTTACACCCTATCGGGTTTTTTGTGATTGTTATGAGTTGGTGGAATAACGTTGACAGTGGTTTTGATTATTGGTATATAGTTCATGCATTATTTACTATGACAGTTCAAATGATGGCTCGACATAGTTAAATTTGTTGATTTGAGAAGTTGTAAATGGAATACAATCACGACCTCCTTTTGTGATAACAATTAGATTGATAACTGAACATTGTTTTATGTTTTGATTTGGAGAAATTAGACATGTATAGTCACATAAATGTTTTTTGTGTTTTGAGTGGTCTGTGTGTTCCTACAATGTGGTATAAATTGTTTTGGTGGTTGTTGTGTGTTTCATATGGCTTGATCGGGATAGTTACAAATTGGAAATTTGATGTCAGAGACTTGGTTGTCTGTTGTGTATGTTTTATGGATATCATGCATTGTATCATTGATTGCACCATTAGAGATGGGAATGGGTTTTATAATAGTATGGTTTCATTGCAATTTAATTGTTAAATTGGTTAGAGGAATGGAATCAGGCATGTTTTTAAAAGAACTTGTGTCTGTGTTTGATTTAAGGAAATAGTTTATGGACAGTGGTTGATGGTTTTGATGCTGAAGAGAGATGAAACAAATGACTCTATGTTCATTGGAGTTTGTTTTAAATATTAAATGGAAGAAGTGAGATGAAACAAAATTCTTATACAGGTTGTTTGGAAGGCATATTGTTTTGAGTATGATGACACTGTGTTAATTAAAAGTGTTAATATTTAAATTTTGATAGTGAGCAAGTTTAACACACAGTAATGGTTAAATTGACCATAATGATTGTTAATTGGTGTTGGGATGGTGGTTTTGAATACAAAGTTGTTTTATTGATTACTTAATTAAATTTTCGGATAGTATCTTCTCTTTTCCCAAACCATTATTTCCCATTTCACTAATTAAAATACCCTCAACTTCCCATATTCATTATCCACTGCCTGTTATTAAAATTTAATTATAGTGAAACGAAACTCTGTATTGTAACAATTTAAGATGGATTAAAGTGATATATTCTTGGTTTACATTACAGTTGATTGTTTGTTGTTTGTGAGCAGTAATCATGATCTTTTCCCCCTTATTTTAACATTTTTTTCTCAATACAACCTGTCGCATATCCTAAAACCTTGTGTTCACCCCCTGCTCATTGACAACTATTAAAACAATTTGTATGGATTGGATTGCACGAGTCTAATATGTTGTTGAGACAAATTTTATTTCATATTTTAAAGGAGTTTTCATGTATGGTTGTTAAAGAAACTATTTTCTAATCAATTATGCATATAAGAATGTGATTTTTCAGTAGAGGTAGTCATCGAAGAGGTTATTGAGTAAGAGGTTATTGGAACAGGGTCCCTAGAAGGCCAAGATTATCTATACACTTTGTTGCAAACTCGCAAGAGTTAGGAAAACTATTTCGAGTTGGGTTTTTTAACTGGATTGGGAAAGGAATGGTCCAACCTAGGTTTGAGAGGCCTCCCTTACAAGCCCCATAGGCCCTTGGTGTCCCCGTGCATCGTCATGTCTCACTACATCCTGAGGTTCCCGAGAATGATGGATGGAAAGAGATTGTCCACCCGACAGTCTCCCAAAATCATGGCTGGCCTAACTTGTCTTTACCTTCTCCCCCGCCTATCAATCAAATTTTCCAAGCTGCCCCTGACCACTCACCAGTTCAGTCTTCCAATACAAGAAAAAGGTTGAAAATCAAGGCCCACCATGCCCCTGACAAAGGAAAGGCCACTGTTGCCCCTTCCTAACCCTCCAATGGCTTTGATAAATCTGTGTCTTCCCACATGCATTTGAGGAATGATTGTTCGCATGTGATCAATGATATTAGGCCTAAACTCTCCACACAACCTAAGGAAAATTCAGAGAGATGAAAAGGTGACAACAAAAACAAGGGAAGAATTGCAGCCGAGAGTGGGAAATATGGATTTTAAGTTTTTTATTTATTGTTGAGAACAATTGACTTCTGAAATTTTGGACAGCATGTTATTTTTGGATATATGAGTAATATAATTTGGAAATAATTTCAAATATCATTGAGATAAATTGTCAAATATGAATGTGGTGATGGGCGTCACAAGGAGGGATGTTTTGTTTAATTAACTAGTTGTGTTATGATTGTTCAAAGCTAAAGGGAGTCACAAGGGGTCCCACCTACTAGTTATTATTTATTTAAAAACCCTTATTATGATTTATTACTTTCCCCCCTAACTAAAAAGTTGGTTGAGTTTTAGTTAACTTAACGAATGAAATAGTTCAACTACTTGAACCAATTCTAATTTTCTTAAAGGCAAAAGGAAAGGGAGGAACACGAGGAGAATATAAGGAGAAGCATACTAAGGTTTTCTCTTTGAGTTTTCGTTGAGATAGTTCAGTTTTCATTCATTCCTTAATTCATTATAAGCCTAATTCTCTTTTATGATAGCAGGGTCCTATTGTAGACAACAAGATTCAGGGTTGAATTACATCATTCAGACGCTTGTTTTTCAGAGGTGTTGATCTATATTTGATAGTCTGTGTAGACTTACTTGTCTGTTTGTGAATTAGATTTCATGACTGACAAAGGCTATTGTGTAGAGTCGAGCGGGAATCAATCTGTGGCAAGCTAATCTAGTCGAGGGACAAAGGGACGAGACCCTTTGAATTCAAATAATTCCAAGACCAAGCGAAATAGCACAAGTGTGCGCAAGAAGATAGTCCAAGTTCTAGACTGAGGAGAAGCACAATGTGTGCATGGGTGACTTCGTTAATTCATCAAGATCAAGAGATTAGTGTGAGGTGTGAACCAGATTCTAAGTACTTTGAGTTGATAAATCTAAGGAAGGATATAGAGATTTAGTTCTCAAAAATAAGAATCCCTTTTGTTTGGAGGGTGGGAGGACGAGATATGCTCAGAAGGAGCCAAGATTTTCATAGCGGACATATATGAGAAAGGAGTGTAGTTGTTAATATTATAAGTCCTTCTTACTTCACTGATCTAGATAATTTGAAGTGTTGTTGCAAGAGTATGCAAAAAATTTGAATCTCCAAAGCCCGAAGTAGATCCTGAACATTGGTTTCAGGTGTACATGTCGACAAATCGCTTGAGTTTAGAGTTCGACACTCTAGAATATATGGGTTATAATTCATTCTGGGTCAAATATCTCTGAAGTCCTGAAGGCCAAAGTCCATCTTGACCATCCCTCGGGGAGGTTGCGTGGACCATTGATAAAAACCATTCACGTTTTAGGATTTCGATACTTTGGAAGGTTGTTGGTGAACGCTCTGAAGTTTGGGAGTTTAGATTAATTCTAGACCATAAATCTAGAATAGAGAGGGACCGTAGATCGCTAAGAATTTCGTAAATTTAATGTTCGGTAATTCAGAGGGAAGTGGGTTTCAAGGCATGAAAAACCTCGAAGCCTAGAGTAAGCGTAAACCATTGATCTGAGGCGGACGCCATCAATCAGATTTGCAAGTTTGGAGTTCGTGTATTCATAGGTATTTCACATTGAAACGGGGAAAACTCTTGAATTTTATATCCCCGAAATCTCTGTGAATCGTAGATCACAGTGCATAGTGTGACTCATTGATCCTCTCATTTGTTCGACTATTTGTGAATTTTACATTGGAGGGAATTCAAGTGTGTTGGTGTCAAAACTCTTGAAGCCAGGAGCTTCGAAGTGCCTGATTTCCTATCGTCTAAATTTTTAGCCTACGGTTTTGGCCCGAGGTCACGTGGATTTCTCCGATGAAGTAATAAGACCCTCACGAACGTGAATTTCCATGCAGGGAAAAGGGGAAAGGCCCGTGGAAGTTAATTTTGAGGGTTCAACAAGGACCCAAGAGCTAATTCAACTCCCTTGTGAGAACGATCCTTAGATCAGGAGGTCGCATGATCCCCTGGGAGTGTTGGGGGTTTGCATCATGCATGGATCACATTCCAATTAACAATATGATTTAAGTCATGCACAAATTTCTTTAACAATGAAATATGAAATACATTTTTTACTTTCATATAGGATGGTAGTGCAATATGGTAGGCTACTAGTACTACTTTGGTAAGCACTATAAAAGGCCCACAATACAGTGGGGACAACTTATAAGTTTTTCCAATCTTAAATGAAACGTGCATGGGTTTTAATTTGACATAAGCATGATCTCCAATATTAAACTTTGTATGTTTAATTTTTAAATCTGCATTTCCTTTAACATGTTTCTTCCTAAAATGATTATGTCAATGGGATTTCCTTGAATCACGGGTGTTTGACAACTTCTACCATATAAAAAAGTTTCAAAAGGACTCAATTTTAAAGATGACATATAGCCATTATTGTATGCAAATTCAACTAAATGAAGATAATCCTCCCATTTTATTGGGAAATCCATAACATACATTCGCAACATATCCTCAAGAATTTGGTTAGTACTTTCGGTCTAACAATAAATCTAAGGATGATAAGAAGTACTAAAACTCAGTTGTGTATCCAAACCATTGAACAAGGTCTTCCAGAACTTGGAAGTAAAGTTTATGTCTATGTCAAAAATGATTATTTTAGGTAGGCCGTGCATCCTAAAAATCTCTTGAATCATAAAAATATATGCAATATTTAGAGCCTTGTGATTAGATTTCATAAGAATAAAGTGTGCAAATTTTGTAAGTTTGTCTGTTAAAACCATTATGTTTCTTATTTATAGGTAATCTACTGATGAAATCCATATTGATTACTTCCAATTTCCATTATGCAATGGGTATAGGATGTAATAATCTAGTTGACTGATGGTGCTCAGCCTTAACTTGGGGGAATTCTAGACATATAGCAAGGTATTAAGATACTTTTGTTTCCATTACGGGCCAAAAATAATCCTTCTTTATAGTTTTTCTTGTCTTTTCATAGTTGGGATTACCTGAACATAGTTTCTTATGTACTTCTTCTAGTATTAAATTGCTCAATTATTTGTTTCTTGGTACATAAATTATGTTCTTATACAATACTAAACTTTATTGGTTGCATATAAACATTGATTCTTCCTTACTTAGCTGATTATTTTGACATTTTTCTAGAACTTTCCTATATTTTTCATCTTTTTCTACCGCTGCCACAATTTTTTGTTTCAAATCATATTGTACCTTGCTGCTGAAAATTTCATTTAATTTCCTACTGAGTGCATCTACTAATTTATTTCCCTTTCCTTTAATCTGTTCTATTTAAAAATCAAACTCTCTTAGGAAATCCAAGGATCTATCTTTTCTAGCATTTAAGTTCTTTTGATCGAAAAAGTGTTTGAGACTAACATTGTTTGTTTTCAATAAAAACATCTTCCCTAACAGATAATGTCTCCACATTTTTAGAGCATGTACAATAGCAATAAATTACAGATCATTAGGTGAATAGCTTATTTCATGATGTTTTAATTTTCTTGGATCATAAGAAACTCCATACCTCTCTTTCATTAATACTCCCCCAAGTCCTTCCTTTGAAGCATATGTTGATACTACAAAGTCTTTTTGTGGATATTCTACCTTTAAAATAGGTGAGGTGGTTAACAACTACTTTAATTTTTCAAAACTTTATTGACACTTCTTAGTGCATTTGAATCTCATTCCCTTTTTCTGTAAGCAGGTTATCAGATAAGCCAATTTTGGAAACCATTCAGTAAATCTACAATACTCTCCGATAATACTATAATATCTTGAAATTTTAGAATATTAAATTCTAAGTGAACTCTGAAATAAACTTTCATTTTTGGAAAATTTGGATTTGGAAATTATTTTCCATTTATGCAAATCCGAATTTGGAATTTTGATTGTTGTAATTAATTATTTGATGGTCGTTGGGCAAATATTTGACATGCCCAACTATCCTCTTTTATTTTGACACATGTGCAAGACAAACTTTTAATAAATTAAATGCTAGAAGACAAATAGAACAATCGGGTTAAAAATAGTTGACCATGACTCCAAGAGTGGGGAGCAAGTTTGAGTTACCTCAAGGTTGATTTTTACAAGTGGGAGAAGTGGAATTTGACCACTAGCAACCCCTAAAACTCAGGGATTTGTAAAGATGTGTATTTACCCAAGGAGGGAAGGAAAGACCTAGGAACAAGGATACATATTTTAACAACATATGGAGTAGGCAAGACATTTCTTAGTATGTTGGAAAAGGAAAACTTTTTATTGTTATGAACACTGTTAGTGTGAGGCAAAGGATTTTTCTGATATGTGGATGGTGACTATAACTAATGATGATCATTCATTTTTCCCTTATGGAATCATGGTTAGTCTAGGGGGTGACCAAGATAAGTGAACTTGGTTATTATGTTCTATGTTTGGGTGGAACATGATTGTTCCATTTGTTTTCGAGCAACATGTTTCATATATGTGTATTGGCTTGTATTCTTTTGCCAATGTTATATTTATGGTTATGTTAATTTGTTAGCAATGTGTTAACTGTGTATACATAAGTGAAATCAATTCTTAAGGGACTGTATAACCATATTATATTGTGGCTAAACATAGTTGAATTATATTGGAAATGTTTCTTATTTGAAATATGATGGTTGCACACACACACACACACACACACACACACACATAAGTGTTCATACAAAAACATAGTAGATATAGGTTTAGGTGCCTATTGGCCTTTGAGATTATGTATTTGTATTGCTATTCAAATCTATACATAAAAAAACACTATAGAGAAATATTCCAATAGGGAATAAACTTAGATGGTGTTCTTATCAATTTGATAACATGCAAAGATTAGGTAGAAATAATAACAGTTTGAATATATTCTTTATTTTATCTATTACCACAGAAAAATAGTGATTCATTAGACTACAAAGTTTCTTGCAAAAGTAACTGTCGTATTCAAATGAATATTGTTCAAACATTGTAGTTAGAGTACCATAGATTAAGAACCCCACATTCTTCTATGTTGTAAATAGAACCCTAGGAAAGTCTCTACAAAATTTTGTATGTAGCTAAAGATTAAAGCGCATAGGTCGGTGAAGGAAGGACATGGAACTTGAATACCTTTCGTGGTAAGATGCTTCCTTCATCCGATTACACCGACTTACACAACTTGCAAAAGAAGTAAAATGAGGGTTTAGTAACTTTGCTAGCATTTTAGTTCTATGGAAATTAAACAATAGAATAAACCAAGGACAAAACATAGCTTGAGTCCCGATGAAAACCAAATTGCCTTTTGTTCCTTTTGAGATAGTATGTCCACGATCAAGGAGGAGGAGGAGTGGACCCAAAACTGACTGATGGGTACCCTCACAAAACATAAAGGGCCCATCATTAAAATTTTATATATCCGTGCATAGAATTTTTCACTTCTAAAATTGAGGAAGAAAAACAAACATTTAAGTAAAGATATGTTGACTTAAAATTCCTGTATTTGCCTTTAAACCTTTGGATTATATATTACAGAGAATGGTTATAAATAGAAAGGTACAAACGGAAATCAGAGAATAAGCTTTAACATGAATAGTTAACAAAGAGGAAATGAGAGTAAGCAAAGACGTAAAACCAATTATCATCAAAATAGACCGTGTATAGAGTGATGAAACAGGAAGTACATAATATGAATTTCCAAACCCTATGTAGAGGACCAAATAAGCAGAAGGAGTCGACTATGGCAAGGCTAATGATTAAACAGAGCTACCATTTAATTCCCCGTAACACACAGTTGGAATTTCTGAGTTGGGGTAATGATCAAAGTAAAAGAATTATTAAATTATTAAGTATTCATAAAGGCACACAAGATGTGAACTGAGTTTATTCACAATAAAGGGATCATTAAAATTAAATGTCATTTACATAAATGTAAAATACGAAAATCTGAGTGCATAAAATTTACAATAAGAACCCAATTCTTAGGTTAAAGTCTAATTGTGCAAAAACATGTTCGAACCTTGTGATTTTTGTTCCGCATACATTCAACAGATGAGGCGGAAAATGAATACAAGATTAGTGGATAGAAGTTAATAAAAAAAGATACCATCTCTTTTGTTAGTACAAAGTGGTCGACATAGGAAAATCCTTTTTGTAAACAGTTTAATTTATAATTGTATCATATGAGAGATCAAGTGAAGGATGTTTCCGAGGTGGTTGTAGGACAAACCACGATTCTTCCTGGCAGAGAATTTTTTACGACTAGAGGATACAGACGAATGTTGTTTCTAGTTTCAAAACAAATAAGATACTATTAATGTTTCCATACATGTACACAGTATAAATATGATTTTTTCCTACAGAGTTTAAACAACAGTCAAGTATGAATAACATCAACCAGGGTAGTAAGTTTTGAGAGCTTTGGATGAATTCCGGAGAGTAAGAATAATAATGATATCTTCTGACGATGACTTTCAACCAGGGCCTACAAGTATAGTTTTATGAACTGAAGGGTAGTCTCTTTCACGACAAAGGGTCATGGGGTAACGAGCCTGTTAAGTTTTAGAATAAAAGAAAATGAGAAAATATGATATGGTTTAACTTATAATAACAATTCAAGAAATTGTTTGACTAGGAAGGGACCACAAACATCTATAGGCTTGAAGACTGACAACCAACTGAGAGGAAAAATCAATAACCCTCAAACCGGAGCATTAAATCCAAAGGTTTTTCACCTAACTTACAAATCGAACCATAAACACAGTGGAATCTTGGGAAGAAAACTCATATGGAGGCGCAACTATCATGCGTTTTCAACCCTCAACCAAAGAAAATAAACATGAGGTTTGTTACATTGAACCTCTCAATTATTACATTGCACCAGACAAAGAAGACATCTACATAATACTTCTCACAGAGAACATAAGAAACAAAATGGTTACTCACCCTTGAACATAGATAACCCCGGATTTGCATTGCCTCCTTCCATCACTCCCCAGAGTCGATGTTTACCAAAATCACCGGTCATATACATCGCAGAGGAAAATTTGTGTTACAAGACTAAAGTGGAAAATACAAAGAAAACATTTTACCTCGAGGCCCTCTCTAGAGATGTAAAAGTGGCGGGTATGCCCCATACCTCTACCATGTGAAGTTGAAGGAAGTGGCAAGCCTACATTGGGAGTTTTCGCCAAAGTGTCAGTTCTAGAGGGTACTGAACAAACATCACCTTTAATGGGCCATCTAGAATCAAATGTCTATAGGATAGCAAGGAGTAGGTTAAGACCCGACCTGCCATCCACCACAAAATGGTTTTCGAGCCACTTGAATGTTGGGTTATATTTAATCCTAGATCTAACCCTAGATTAAGAAGACCATGTTAGCAATTGAGTAGGGTTACCATTTTTTAATTGTAGGTACATCGTTCTCTCCTCTTTGTTTAAACATTTTTTCCACACTATGGTAAAGTAATATGATTTTATGGGTAAAATAAATCCTAGCACTTAGGACTTATGTCTCCTAGCTCAATACTATGTCTGCAATGTCTTGATCTTGTTTCCATGATTTAGATCGCCCACATCTTGTATAACATAGTCTATTACACAATTTAATATGGATAGCATGTATTGACATAGACCTAGTGGTTATTCTAAGGGCTGTGACAGTCATGATCACAAAATTGTTGAATAAAAATAAGTGTATGATTCTAATCCAATAACGACCCTATGATGAAAAATAAAAGTAAGAGACAAGTGGAATTTAAATATCCTTCGGCCTTTAAGAGGGATAATGACATAGAAGTAAAATTTTTATGCATATACAATAAAGGAATAAGATATATATAATGGATTATCTATGTGTCACAAACAACGTTGGAGATTCAATGGACTTTAATGTTCCCTAACAATTTTTTTTTTGTGAAATTTGGGGTACATTACATATGGTATCAAATTTGTAAGTTACAACACTTGGACCTGAGGGCAAGGCCAAATTTTTTAATTCTTTTATTTCTGTTGAAGAAAAAACTAACAAATATTTTTACTCTTACAAACAAAAAAATTGTTTGTTTGTTGTGATAATGTCAGCACGGAATGAAGAAGAAATCAGACCTGAGGAGAATCAAAATCAAGTACTTCCTAAAGAACCAAAGCATGAAAATGAATGAAGTTTAGCCACCCAGGTTTAGGAAACAATGAAAAACCTCATCGTGGAATTACAAGTGTTTAAAGAAGATAACGAAAAGATGAAAAAATCACAAGAAGACCAGTGATAAATAAATGAAATGTTGTTGTGCAGTATAGTAATCAAGATGATCCCAAAGAAAAATGACAAAGAGGAAGAAGTCAACAAAAGTTCCTCTAAAAAATATGGTCATGAAACATAAAATGAGGATAGTTCTTTTGGAGACACACACATGACAGGAAACAAAACAAGTATGGGAAGAAAAAGAAAACAAGAACTATGGGAAGAAAAAGAAAACAAGTAGATCACTTGGAAGGTGAATTCAAGAAAATAAAATCTTCCACCTTTGATGGAAAATCAAGGATGGGTGAAGAGGATGAAGCGTGGCTACTAGATATAAAGAAATACTTCCATATTTACAACTACTCTAATAATATGAAAGTCAGAATGGCCATTTACAATTTGAAGAGAAAAGCATGTATCTGGTGGCAAGACCTAGAATTGGCTAAGGGATTGAAAGAGAAACAAATGGAATGGCCAGATTTTAAAAAATATTTCAAGAATAAATATTTGTGAGTAAGATATTACGAAAGAAAAGGTAATGAATTCTATGAACTAAGACTTGGACAAATGACCATGGAGATTTGTGCCATACATAAAATAAGACAAAGTAAAAGAACGGACATGTTAGTAAGCACAATGTTGGTAAGCACATTAAAAGAACGGAATACGTTGAAGAGCAGCGTTGTAATTAAAGGCAGATCGGTGGTCATGTAATATTTGTAAACACACTAAAAGAACGGACATGTTAGTAAGTACAGAAAACTGAGGGATTTATAAAGAGACCGTTCAAATAAGAGCTAATGCGAGGAGTGTTTAACGCTAATTTCTCCTTTGTAAATGAGCAGATCAATATGGCCTTTGAATTTCAAGGGTGAGTCTCGCGTTAAACGTTTCAATTTGAGAGCCATAAGTTCCCAAATGCAAATATCTGCGTGCTATCGTCACGCCGCGGGGAAAATATTTCTATTTTTGCACGTAAGGTTTCGTTTTGTTTCGTTGTTGTCAGTGGTTGACACGGGAATCCACTCGGTAAAGTTTACGTGATGTGACGTCATGGTCAAATGAGTGCGTGCATTTTTTCAAAGGTATTCTTATACTCTGTTTATTTCAAGACGTGGCACAGATTCCTTGCGCGTGAGAATCATTTCGTATGTTTGTGTCATAATATCTCTGGTTCGAAGGAGTTGATTTCAGCCTTGTCCAATAGGAGAGGCCAGTCCTACATAAACTCTCAACAGATTCTACTAGGACTATGTACAGAGGAATCACATGATTAACAAGGCTTTCATCGTAACATATGAGAGCCCGGTCGTATATAAACTCTCGGATTCTGCTCTTACTATGTATATATGAACCACATGATTAACAAGATTCTCGTTTGTGGTGAGCACATTTTTGGTAGATATGTTTATCGTTTGTGGTGAGCACTTTTTTGGTAGATATGTTTATTTTTGGGAAGTGGAAATTTGACTATATCAAGAGACTTGGAGATTTGACTAGTTACTCTAGTGTTTGTAATTTATAGTACTTAATCACTTAAACTAATTCGCCAAACCAAAAAATAATTATATTTAATGATATTATATATTTCAACTAAATATTAAAATTAAAAAAAATAATTATTTTAACGATAAAGTAGAAAATTAATAAATACAAGATGATGGAAATTGAAAGTATAAATTTAATATGAAAGATTTAATATAAAAGGTATTATCTCTGTATTGGACCTAATTTGATAAGTAAGTAAATTACGTCCCCGCTGTTAAATATAATGTAACCTCAACAGGCTCACTGTACACTGCTAGCTGTCCTCGCCAGCTGTACTTTCTATTCTTGATTTGCTTGAGCCTATTTAGCTCAGCTATTTCCCTTTGCATAGTACTTACTTCTTCATTAACTTCTTCATGTACTTGTTTTGTACTCTTCTTCATATATTCTAATATATTGATTTATGTTCTATTCTTTCTCTCTACATTTCTTGCTTCACAATTTATCATGGTATCAGAGCTATAGTAGTAAGCCTCTTCACATAGGCTGGAGAGCAACACGATCCTCAAACAACACAGAGCTTACACAGATCTTGAGAGCATTCGACACAGAGTTTTCACAAGGCTTGGACAGGTGTCCTTCATACTCTCGAAAGATCCTCGTAGGAAACTTCCACAAGGAAGCAGACCGTCATATGCTCAAAAGATCAGCGTAAGAAGCTCACGCGAGGTCGCAGAGCGTACTACGCTCAAAAGTTTCAAGGAGCAGAAACACGAGAAGGAAGCAGAGACTGAGAAGGAAGAAATAGTAAAGATTCTTGTTCAATTTTCAAAGAATTATCAAAGATTCACGAAGAAGAGATGCAGGAGGCGGGAACTCTTGAAGAATTCAAAGCATTTGTTCAAATTCGTGAAAGATAGTTGTAGAAAGAAGAAGCGTTTAAAGCATTTCGAAAATCGCTGAAATCTGTCAAAGATTGCAGCAGAGAACAAAGAACTCGTGAAATTGTTTCAAATCTTTGAAAGATTCACGAATTTTTCTTCCGCAGAAGAAAATCCTTGCAAAGGCAGTAAAGAACACGTCCCAGGTTCAAAGAACAACTGTCGCGGCCATAGGATTTGTCCTGCGAACAGATCCGAGGTAGAAATCCAGTTCAGAAGGGACGAAGAGAGCGCAGAAAAGGCAAAAGAATTTCAGCCATTAGATCTTGCGTAGAGGATCGACAGCCGTTGGATCAGCGAGAAAGTGCACGAGGTTTAGTCCTCTGGAGCGCACAGGAGAAATTCGACTTGCGAAGTCACGAAATCAGCTGGACCGTCCATCAAGAGACACGTGGCGAGATCTCGACATTTCGCTGACTCGCAAGGTGTAAAGGTCAGAAGACTACCCTGAGAATTCGCGAATCGCGAAATCATGAGTTATTCTGGACCATTGGATTGAGATAGATCGTGAGCCGTTGATCTGATCCAATCGCAAAATCGGGGATCGGGAGTTGGACGAGCGACTGAGACTTCTCTCCAAAACCCCGATACGCGAAATCCCGACATCAAAAATCGCGAAATCCCAAGAGGATTGTGAGTCGTCCATCTCAGAGGACAAGTGGCAACAGATCCAAGTGCCATTATTTCGACATTTTGGAGTTCGGGATAGCAGAGGTCTTGGTGACGAAAGGTCACGACACTCCACGGCGAAAGTCCCAAAATCCCGAAAAGAAACCACCGCCACTTGACCCGCCTAGCGAGAAGGGATAAACGAGGGAGGGATAGAGCCAACAATTCAAGGTTCAAATCGAGACCCAAAACCATTGTACAAGCTCGACTCAACCGTGATACTTTCATCCACTGACTAGGGACGTTAGAGGATCAAGATGTGTGTGTCTGGATGGTAATTAGTCATCAGGCAAGATCATAAAGCCTGAGTGATCCAATAACCACCGAATGGAATCAAACAAACACATACATAAAGGACATTCTTTCCTCCTTCTAAGCATCTATCTCTTTTACAAAATCTCATTTAGCGGTATATAGGAATTTGAGGGA
Organism: Picea engelmannii; assembly: GCA_009831015.1. Lineage (NCBI taxonomy): Eukaryota > Viridiplantae > Streptophyta > Pinopsida > Pinales > Pinaceae > Picea > Picea engelmannii. The sequence goes on from ML779261.1 coordinate 242,398, forward strand.
ATTGTGGCATATGGATTGTTGAGGTAATGGAGCCAATCTAGAAAGGTTTTTCATGTCACCAAGTTGTGAGTTGATGGCCCCTATCTGGGGGAGTGCCTTTTGTCCCCATTGGTTGTCTCTGAGATAGATAAATCCTTCTGTATAATATCACGTCCATGGAGTCATCAGTTGTTGGCGATTGAACATGGACTTATCTCATATGGTGGAAACTTTCACTCTATCTATTCAACCTCTATAATGCTCTTGCTACTTTGGTAAGTGTTCTTATCTAGATTACAATCAATACCGAGGCTAAACAGACTTAACAAGCTAGCTAGTCCAGGGTGCTATGCCCAAGAAATGGGAGGGTGTTTTCCCACCTGAAGAATGAAATGAACATGAACTTACGGATAAATGGTAAACACCAACTGGAAGCTCAATCAGATGAAAGCCCAAAAACCGGACGCCCCAAGAAGGTTATTCCTCTAGAAGAAAGCATTCACTCATTATGTTTATATATAATTGGCTGGATTTATTTGATTGTGTTGCTTGAACAAGCCTCGGTAGACAAGGCATATCTTATATATTTCATAGACCCGACATATCGAATCTCCAACGATACCATAGTTGGCAGGGAAGACAGATCCTATAGCCACGATCCCAGCTTTTGATGGATGGGAAATTGAGCTTCTAAGTGACGGTAGTATACCTAGTGGAACTGTGGTTTAATTTGACCGATCCACTAGGCACCAATTTGACGTAACGACAACCTATTAACGTCTAGTAGGAGGTTAAGCATTAGATGCAGAGGCAGCTTCAACAGAAGGTATGTGTAGCCTTATTTTCTGGACATGGCCCCTCTAGATGATTATTATTATGGTGTGGGCTAGTTCCTGTTGGACCTCTAATACATAAAATACAATATACAAAAACTCTATTGAAAGCACCAAGCAAACAACTCAGAATATTGGATCAAAGGATCTTACTCAAATATTTAAGATATGAAAATGGAAGGACAAATTTGAAAGACTTCATTTCATGTGGAATTGTTTGAAATGGGTCCATCTTCATTTCTTTGTTTACAATTCACCATTAACAGATCCCATGAACTCTCATAGTTTCCAACAAATGTAATATAAAACAATCTCTATCATAACACCTTCATAAACATAAATTAAATAGAAATTACTATGTAATGATTGGACTCCATTGAAATCCAGAGCACTCGATCTCCATGGGATAGAAATGCCCGCAAAATGATTGAATTGAATAACACATGAATAATTGCAACATTTAAGGATTGAAATAAAGAAAAACAATACAATGATTATAAATTAATGAGTTGTACTATAAAATATATACTCATGTGCACTGAGTGTGATGAGGAATGTTTCTACCACAACTTTCAATGGCTTTCAACAAGGCTAACCAACTTGGGTACGTTGATGAGTGTTGCAATTTGAGGAGTAATCAGACTCCACCCAGCCTAGCAGGCTTCACGAACAATGCATTCTACTTTAGACATTGCACCATTGTAGAGATCTGTTGAGCATGTCCAAGGTTGTTGATCAAAGATGTTCGTGAAGAAAGGGGAAGCCGATTCAACATAAACTGTCTTTTTGTGGACCTGGTCTTCATAATACCAAATATTGCAAGTTTGAACCTGCAAGAGCCTTAACAAATTCCAGGTGTCAACCACTAGGGGCTATAGGCAGCATTTTTCAACATCATACTTCTGCTAATAGACATTTCTTTGACTAGCCCACACCACGTTGCAGTTACAAATTTCGAGTTGCTGGCTAGTTGTTGCCAGAGCATTGTTATTAGGTAACTTCACACCACATTTCAATTACCACTTCCAGGTGTTAGTTGACAGTGGGACCCAGTCCTAAAAAAATCCACTTATATTTTATAAAATAAGCTAGGTAGATTTCTCACAAAAAAATAAATGTCTAGGTGTGCATTTGTTGATTCATATGGCATTCACCATGTGGAGAAGCATGAGAGTTTCTTGAAAACTTGTACCCTTATCAAATTTGATTTCAAATTCAGTAGAATCTACAGTCTAAAGGTCTGGATCATGAAAGTTCATATTAAATATTTTCTTAGAGGTCAATGGATTGAATCCCAAACCTATGCCGAGGTTTTTCTGCTAGCTAGTCCAAGATCATGTTAATTCTAATGAGATGAAAAACGAAAATGAACAGGAAGAAGAACCACGCGAAAATCATAGCGAGGAAGAGAAGGAGGAGGAGGAGGGAAAAGTATATGTTAACTCAGAGACTCGTGAGAGAGGAGGTCCCAGATAACCAAAGCCAACCAGGTACAGTGACTGGGAGGAAGGTGGTCGCTGCAGCGATTTTTGATAACCCAAGGCAAATTATTCTTTCTAGTTTATAGGGTTTTAACTATTTTTTGTTCAACTGCTTGTAGGTGCAGGTTTTCTTGGGAAAAAGTTGGTTGGGCACAGTTAGGGTTTACTTTTATTCATGTTGGGACACATTTAATTCAATGGGTGTGATTGTGCCATGTTCTCATTTTGAAAGAAACTAGTTTTTTTTGCACATGCTCCAAGTGATGTGGTTAGGATAGGTTGAAATGAAGTATTCATACTTTGATAGAAACAAAATCGTTAATGTTATATTGGTGGTTAATGTTAGATTGGTGGAAAGACATTAATCATCATAGCATGCTTTTAGATATAAATCATCTAGACTATACAGTATATACACTCTGTAGAAGTAGGTTGCCCCACTAATCACAGGTGCTCTGTGCTAAAGTTATGGACTGAGTAGAGATCTCGTGATACATAAATAACATCCATGTAGTTTACAAATATACATTTGTAGTTACAGGTTATAACAGGTGGTTGTCCAGAGTGAGGGTTTACTTTTATTCATGCTGGGACCATATTTAATTGAATGGGTGTGATTGTGCCATGCTCTCATTTTCAAAGTAGCTAGTTTTCTTTGCCCATGTTCCAAATGACTCAAGACGCAGTGAATGGTATTGCCCCCCTAAATGCCAAATACATGATGGAATTATCCTGTTTCCAATACATTACATCATCCTTTTTTAGATGAAGGAAATTGACCTCTTTTGGGCGAAGGATTCGACCCATACAACAATCAATATCAATATAGTGACGTGTGAAGCAAACAATGAAAAAGAATGTTGTAGTTATCATTCCAGTGATTTAAGCAATGATGATAATGCTCGCCACATATCAAGATCAACTGGTAGAGTGAATGAAATTGTTCAACTTGGTTGCATGCAAGAGTGAGTGTAGTCTACCTTGCAAATCCCTTGCTTATTTATTTGAGATTGTGAGGTCCATCTAGTGTTTTAGGTTTCTATTGAAGATGTGTTGATGATTGTGGTGTCGGTAGCAAATTGGTTATAGTAAGTCTTACCTATGTCCTTTATGGTGTCCATCCATTGTTAGTTTTCTCATGGTTCTGGATGGTGTTGGTCCTGCCTTGCTAGCCCATTGCTTCTTGTGCATTTGTCATACTGAGGTCTTCATGGTTGTAGGCAGTGTTGGTCTTCTCTTAATATCCTAGCATAAATGGTGCAACCGACAAAGGAGAAGAGGTGTTACCATATCTCACTTTCCTTTCCGGCTGAAGTCAGTTATCTATGGATCTCCAACTAGATTTGCAAGGAGATATCAAACAAGAAGGGCCTCTGTCATTATCTTCTTTTGTTTTTTGTTTCATGCAATCATTGAATTTCTATTACACATACTATGTAAACATAGCACGACAAAGATTTAATCTTTTGTTATTAATCTATATTGTAGGTCATGGATTGATTCTAGTTCTAGTTCAAATGCAATAGGAGTTGCTTACCTCTATACTGCTGCCCCTGCTGGATTTACCTTTGTCTTTGGTGATTTTTCCTATGCCTCTTCCTCCCACCCAGCCATTAGTAAGAGTGTTATCACAAATTATAATGGTAATAAGAGTCATAAGTAACATAGATTAGTATGACCAATAGAACTTGATAGCTCATATCGAACACTGCTAGTTTACAGAGGTGATGCTTTTAATTGCCTCCATGTTTCCTTTTATGCCTGATTTGAACCAATGCTTACTGTTAACCTATAAATAAATGTCTTACTGATGCATATTTGGTTTCTAGGTCAAAACTACCTTACGTACTATTACTCCCATACCAAAACATATGATAGTTGGCCTGTTAGAACATTCTATTCTCTATAGATATAGACAAATAATATCTCCAATACAAAAGCATCCTTAGATAGCTGGCTTGCTAGAACATTCTATTGTCTATAGATATAGACAAAGAATATTTCCAATACCAAAGCATCCTTAGATAAATGGCTTGCTAGAACATACATTGTATTGTGTATAGATACAGACAAAGAATATCTCCAATACCAAAGCATCCTTAGATAGTTGGCTTACTAGAACATACATTGTGTATTGTTTGTAGATACAAACAAAGAATATCTCCAATACCAAAGCATCCTTAGATAGGTGTCCTTCTAGAACATTCTATTGTCTATAGATTTATACATAGATTATCTCCAATACCAAAGCATCCTTACATAAATGGCTTACTCGAACATACATTCTATTGTCTATAGATACAGACAAAGAATATCTCCAATACAAAATCATCCTTAGATAGATGACTTACTAGAACATTGTATTGTCTACCGATACAAACAAATAATATGGCTTTAAAAGACTTTTTTATAACAATTGATTCATAAGAGGTTCAAGCAACAAGTTGTTTAGAAAATAAGTTGTTTAGCATACGCTTTTTATTTGCCTAATCCACCGTCAACTTTGAATCTCTGGACACTTGAGAAGAACTTTAACACCCTTATTTACAATAAATCTTGAGTAAAATCCACACATCATATAATTATTAGTGACCAAGCCAACCTATATAATTATTAGTGACCAAGCCACTAGAAGATCAACATGCATCATGGGCTACTCCCATAGATAATTTATTGGCTCAAAAGTTAAATATGATTCTTAGAAATAGATTATACCATAATCAAGAATTTATGATTGCAAGTAGGAGGAAAAGACAAATTATATTAATACTTTTGTTTTAATTTTGTTTTAAATATTTTTAAATAAAAGATATAGACAATGACAACTTGTTCCTCTTTAAATATAATCTCTTTGAGGGCTTTCCCCAAAGCTTAGAATATAGTAGTGAGGTAGCAGTCTTATGGGCAGAGCCATGAGTTAACAACCCTGTGGAAACACCAAAATGGCTCAATGACAAGTCAAAATGAAGTATCTATCTATAAGGTATCACCTGACCAACAATGGTAGTGAAATACCCGGAGCCTACCCGCCTGGGGTGGGAATAGACAAGAAAATATCAATGCTAGAGGCCCTTGGCTCCATCATCCATCTCCTTGAAGTGTGGTTGTTCATCCATCTAGAGTCCCTCCTCTCATACCAGCTACTGACTGATTGTAGCCTAAGCCTCACAAATATCTAGTGAGCGGACTATTGACCATAATTCCAATCTCACATAGATTTTCTGAGAGTCAAATCTAAAAGTGTCAAGCAGAAGTAGCAGTGTCAATGCAAGTGTTATAATTCTATACACTGGCAATGCTTTTTAACTTGCAGCTTCTCTGGGATTCCTGATCTTTATCGACTTAATTGATTTGGTTCATACTGAATTAAATTCATGTATTCCATACGAGAAAAACAATGATTTACCTATGATAAACCCATGCTAGAGTCAGGTGTGGAGCTTAGGGATTCAATACAAGAAGCACTGCAATACTGTAAATATTCGATTTCCTCACACTTTTTATGGGTCTCCTACCCTGTGTTGCATTAATAGCTCTGATCTTCTTTATCGGTATAGTATCTTCTAGTATCTTTCTTTATGGACATTTGATGGACTGAAAGGAATGTTGGACTTAGCAGTGGATCTTAGAGATTCAGTACGAGAAGCATTGCAATGTAGTAAGTACTCAATTTCCTCACTTTTTATGGGTCTACTACGTCGTGTTTCATTAATACCTCTGATTGTATTTATCGGTATAGTATATTTTAGTATCTTCCTTTATGGACATTTGAAGGAGTAAACAAAATGCCTTTATTGGGCTGACATATGAGGTTAACAATATTAGCAGATTGGCAATCCTTAAATTCATTTTGTTGTTCAATCTATTTTGAATTTGAAATATTTTTCCAGTTCAAGTATCAATTAGTTGTATTAAGAATAATTGGGATATTCAATCTGGATAGAATTATTTAGTATTCAAACTGACTTGAGATTTTTCTCTAGGAATTTGGTCTTTAGCTTCAGAGATTTATATACTCAGCTTATTTCTTTACGCGTTCTGTTTGTGGGAAATAACACAAGCATCGTGATCACATTTTGATTGAGTATAACTAGAGAACTTGAATTATGCCTGCTCCCAAGAATAAGAAAAATAATACAATCAGAGCTTCAAAAACAGAGAAGAATGGCCCTCTTATAAGTAAGATAAGACTGATATGAAGTGACCCAGATGCCATAGACCTCTCAAGTGACAATGAATTAAAACATGTATCTCATAGGAGATTGGTTCGCGAGATACACATGCACAAAAATTTAGTGCAAACCAAAGTCCAGATCCAAACTGAAGAGATCATATCATATTCAATGCAGTGGCTTCTGTTGTATCAAAAGTCCTAAGCCATATCTTGAATCCTCTAGAGGGATATCTGATCTCTGCAATCCATTTCCCCCCTCTTCTTCATCTCACTCAGCGGTATTTCCACCTCACTGCACACTCTACATTGGAAGTTGATTCAAAGAAGACCGCATTTTCCTTGATAGAGATACAAAATTATCACATGGTTTCCAACATTTACCAGCACCATTTTCCAACACACCCATGCCCCAAACCGACAGGGACTGCGCTGCCATGCAACACTTGTTTATTATTAGTCCTTGATATTAGTGACACTTTATTAATCAGTTCATTGTTTTTCAATGAATATAAATGTACGTCCATATATATATTTTAACTTTATTTTCTCTATAGTTTTATAGTTTAAAGTTTTATCCTACACTTTTTTTTTTTTGACATATCAAATATTAACAATACTTTTTTGTTTACCAATCACACACTTTGATGTTTATTTTCTCTATAGTTTAAAGTTTTATCCTACACTTTTTTTTGACATATCAAATATTAACAGTACTTTTTTGTTTACCAATCACACACTTTGATGTTTTTCTTAGCTTCTTATGGAGACCATTTTAATTTATCTATTATTTTTCTTAAGTTTAAACTTACGAATTAAGATATAATATTTCGAGATGAAATAATGCTATCTCTTAAGTTAGCATTAGTTTTTTAACAACTTTTTTTACGATGCTTTTTTTCATACCATGGACTTAAAGAATTAGTAGATTAGATGAGAGCACATGTTTGTTAATACATTCTTCTATGTGGCGATACACATTGGTGTTCACATGGTGTCCATGTTACAATTCGATGGGTACATTGCCAAGATGAATTGCATGTTGGCCATGTTACAATATGTTACAGTTTGGTGAGTACATCGCCAAGATGATGAAGTCCTTATCCATTTGCTATCAGCTAGAGGGGAGATCAAATAGAAAGCTACAATCCCTTCATTGTTCGGGTCTGGTCGAGGAGGAACCTACAATAATGGCCTCAAAGAAATGTCAAATTCGGTAAAGCAATATTGATTTATTTAGCATGAGGAAGACCTTCATCTTTCGTTATTTGGAAAGCTTAATCCCAATAGAAAAAAAAAATGTGTGACTATTCAGGAGCTTGCCAATGTCTACTGCGATTGGAGCTTTGAAGTGCTTACCATAGTTGGAGCTTTGAAGCAAGAAAAAACATTTTAAAATAAGTACTTTGCGTATTTTTTCATACTAGCAAGATATATGCTCGTAATATTTTTCATTGAATATTGTCAATACCTACTATTGGAGAATCTAATTCAAATAATATAAACATGATATTTATATATTTCTTTAGAGAAATATAAAAAAATCATGGAATGTGTGATATAGAGATACTCCAAAGTATGACATTTCATTGAAGAGAATAGACTAATAACCACACTACTTACATGGTCATGCCTAATATATATGAACAAGAATAAGGGAGGTCTAATGGGGAGTTGGGTGGCCTGGAGCTTGATTATCCCCACTCTTTCATCTGATATTGCTTCTCCTTTCCAAAGAAAGATTCCATCGAGTTGGATTATTTTTACAAAGAATAGGGATTCTATAGTCATTCATACGAGCACACTGAAGGATCCCCTTTCTCTAAACAAGCATGAGTTCCTTATTATATGATGGCGACATCAAACTTTAAAATTACTATTATTTCTAAGTTGGAGGTTCTAGACTTCCCCCCTCAAATTCAATAGGAAATAAGTCCATGTAGAGAAGTGGTGTGATATAGGTTATTGGGTCGTTATTCTTACTTTTCTTTCAAATAGTTTCCACATTATATTTTTTTCTATAAGATAGGGATAGTGTTTTAGACTCCTAGCTTGTAGTAGTTCCTTTAGTCTTGAAGTCGGGTTTGAAATGATGAATGAACCAATAATTCTTATGTTCGATGCAGAAAAATTGCCAAATCATATTAAAGATACAAGTTATCTTGAAGTAAAGGATCAAGGTCATGGTTAAAATACAACTGTGCTACCAACGTCATGGAGAGGCACCTTCACAATGGCCTCACCTCGACTGGAGCTTCTCAAGAAGATGAATTTTGGCTCCAAATATCAGTAGCCACGATAATATTGATCGTTCTCCATGAGCTCAGAACTACCCATAGTAGAATTTGACTGAGTAGGGGCAATAATGTTAGACCAAAAACACCAAAATAGCCTTAAAATAGAGAGAGAGGTAACTTTGAGCCTTAAGAAATAGATACAAGAATTAAATATAGGCCTCTTTGAGGGAGTAATGTCCTTTTACAATAGAAGAAATGTACAATATGAGATAATCCTAAAACTAGGTCTCCTTGTTGTGTGTACATACATACATACATATATAAAGAGAGAGTGGGGGGGATATAATTACAATTAAAAGGTCTAGCTGACAATACTAATATAACAATAGAAATACTGCAACTCAATATCTAGGGCTTCACATGAGGATTTATTCTTAACGTGGGGATTTTTCTAGGGGCATAACATGCCCCTCCCATTCAAATGCGTGTTTCCCTCAACACTTGATTATATGGAAATGTTTTTTCATGCATAAATCATCTTCCCATGTCACTTCTTCTATTGATAGGTTCTTCCAATTGATGAGGTACACAGTAATTGTTTGATTTCACAGCTAGTTAAACCTTGTTCCAAGGATTTTTTTTGGTTCTAGTATGATTTTCTCTTCTTCAATGATCTTTGGTAAAATATTTTGAACTGGGATCTTGTCATTGATTAACTTCTTTAAGAAAGAAACATGGAATAATGAATGTACATCTGAATATGGAGGTAACTCCAATTTGTAATACATAATCCCAATCCTTTGAAACACCTTATAGGGACTACAATAATTGAGTGATAACTTATTGTCCTTCTTTTTTTTTCTTGAGGGACATATATTTGTATGGTTGTAGCCTGAAAATACCCAATCATCCACTTCAAATTCCCTTTCGTTGTAATGGTTGTCTACTTATAGTTTCATCCTATTTTTTGATGAAACCAAGTTGTCCTTCGATTGCTTGAGAACCATTTGTTGGTGCTCTATGTGAGCCTCTACTACTTGAACCTTCTCTTTCCCTTTCAAGGGTGATGTGATGGATGGAGGATGATATCCATAAAGTAAAATAAATGGGGTACATTGTTGATGAAGTATGGAAGGATGTGTTGTGCCACCATTCTGCCAACAAAAACCACATGAACCATCATGCTTGTTTATCACATGTAAAGAAATGAAGATACCCTTTTAAACATTTATTCACCATCTCATTTTCATCGTCAAATTGAATATGGTAAGAGAATCTATGAGCCAATTGAGTATCCAAACAAGAAAATAGCTCAATCCAAAAATTTATAGTGAAAATTGGATCTTTGTCACTTACAATAATCTTAGGGATTCCATGTAGCTTATGAATTATTCCCATGAATGTTGTGGATACTGTACTTTCTTTAAAGCATGAGATAGGGAACACAAATGGACATACTTTATCAGTCAATCCACTATTACCATGAGGACATCATTTCATTCAACTTGAGTACACCTATAATAAAATCCATTGAAGCATATTCCTAAAATTGTTTTGGTATAGCTAATCATTTATTTTTCCACCCAATCAAATTTTTGAATGGAAGTAACACATAGTAAATCTGCTATGCCTTCTATTTTCCTTGAAATTGCATCTGCCAACATATTTTGTTTTCCTTTTCATAGATAATTTCAAAGTCATAACCTAGCATATTTGTAACCCATTTTTGTTTCCCTTCTTAAGATAATTCTTCTTCCTAGAAGTACTTCAAAATATCATGATCTATTTTTACCTTGAAGTTGGTGATGGATGTCATAAGACAAGTATTTTTGCATTGTCTTTGTGTCTAGCATGTGGAATTCATCCAAGGACTTCTATCTTGGTAGTTTTACTTTAGTTAAAGGAATTAATATTTAGTAAAGTGATTTAATTAATTAATTAATTAATTATTGACTTAGTTAAGGAAAATTCTAAATGTAAGTAGCATGTAATCTCAAGTGAGGTGAGAAGTAATTTCAACCATTAGTCACTTTGGAGATTATGGTTAGATTATAACTCAAGATTATAAAAGCAAGGCTAGGGTGAAGGAGGAAGATACTTGATATGTGTGTTGAGAGAGTCAGCATAGAGAGGGTTGGATCACAAAGGATTGTGATTCAAGGAGATCTCGAATAGGTGGAGAATGAATTCCCTCTATATATCAGATCATTGAGAAGAGAGAACATATATTTCCACAAGTGGGTTTCAAAAGAGCAAAGCCACGAGAAATTGTTGCGTCGTACAAAGATTTATGTAGAATATTTATGTATGTGTATGCAGGTGTGAGTGGAGATAGGTGTGCATACATGGGAACACTTAAGGACAGTCCTGTGCATCTCAGAAAAAATGCATATATGGGGCATGCAACAGATCAGACTTTGTCAAGTTTTTATGTAGTTGTATTTCTTTTAGTGGGACATTATCCCTGTTACAAGTGCCCTAATTTTAGCATCATAAAATCATTCTTAGCACTGGTTTTCCCTCCGAGGTTTTTCGAGGGGTATCAACCTAAGAGTATTTTTTTTTATTTGAGAATGATTTCGTTTCAAGTTGTTTTCTTCAGCTAGATTTATTGAGTTGAATATTTGAAAAATGTATTTTTGTTTTGTGAGATGCTAATTTGGTTTGTAGTAAGGAAATCACTAGATAACAAGATACCTAGGTGCTAGACTACGGGGTTTTCAACATGGTATTATATCACATGATATAAAGGGAAGCTATATCTTAGATCCATAGTAGTTTATAGAATATCTATCATATCTACATGACATCTTAGAATATCCATAACCAACAGGAAGAAATTGAAGGATTGATTTCAGGGAAATAGTCATATTGAGGCAGAACTAGGGTTTTGTAGGTTTAAGGAGTTGTCCATAGGTTGAAAGAAGGAATATACACATACATAAGAGAGTATCTTTGGAGTAAGTCACACATATGCGAGTTTCAGTAAGAAAAAGTGCGTACATATGATAGCTTCCTTAAGGGAGTGCACATATATACATGGGAGTTTAGTTGTGATTGTCACGTTTAGGTGTTTACAGGTCAGTACATGGGCAATTTCCAATAGAAGGTTATTTTTACAAGATAATTTATCAGGTCTTAGGGATGACAACAACATCATTGACAGTTGAATACAGATTAGATGGATCATCCAACTTCTTATCTTTGAAATAAAGAGTATGTTGAAATTACTAAAACAACTGAGAGGGGGGGTGAATCAGTTGTTATTGAGCTTAAACAATATTAATTCTATTAAAACATTATTAATCTTTCTTCAACTGATCATCAACAATATACAACATATGGACAGTAAAATTAAAGAGCATCAGTCACACATAAGGTATACACAGAGATAGATTTTAATGAGGAAACCCATAAAGGGAGAAAACCTCTTCTTCTTCGAAATGATAGGAAGTCTTTTAAGTTCTGTACATCATCTATAATTGAGCACCAACTCAATGTGAGGCTGCTACCTTTGTTTTACAAGCTGCAACTTGTTTGAGAGAACCAACTCTCTGGTTTCTCTAGTACCCACTAGAAGGAACCACCAACTCCCTTAACGTTCCAGCACCAACTGGATGGAAGCACCAACTTCCAGTTACACAAGCTCCAACCTGTATAACAGAGAACACTTGTTCTCCCTTGCACCACCCTACCACCCTGGTTTCTCTGGTTGCAACCAGATGGAAGCTACAACTTCCTATGTTCAAGTTCTCACTTGAGCCTCTTAGGACAACAGTCCTCCCGAGCACCTCCCAACCTCCCTAGAATATGAATGAATAAATAGACAGTCAACTACACAGATAAATCAATTCTTAGCAATCTTTATTTGTTCTATAAAATTGATCTTCTTCTAACTATTCTGCAATTCTTCTCTTCCTCTGTCTGTTCAACAGGTCTTCTCTGCATCAACTTGTTCAGTCATTCTGATCTGCTTCAAGTTTTCTTCATCATCTGTTACTCTTATCTAAGTTTCATCTCACACTGTGCATATTCTCCATCTCACACTGCAAATGCTCTTATTTTTCTTTTCTTACAGTTTCATTCATTTTTCATACAGAACAACCAACCACACACAGTCTGTCTCATCTTCTTTTATACACACCTACACGATGGTTCAACTTCCCAACTCCTTAGGCAAAAGGACTACAACTGTCTGAGAAACTAAAACGCCAACTAATCGACAATCATGAGTCCATTTCGCTAACAGATTCAAAACTGAGGAGTTAACTGTGAAAGAGAACAATAACCCTCTGATCAACACTTGATCTGATGGTTCAGATCATTCCACGATTTCGCATATCGCTATTTCGACATTCCTGATGTTCAATGTTCTTGTCACTTCCAAATCCCGATCCACGAAACTCTATGAAGAAGTCAGGTCAACAGTCCAGATCACTTCTTGATATGACGGTTCAAATTCAGTCGAGATTTCACACATCGCGATTTCAATACTCTTGGCGTTTAGTGTTTTTGTCACTTATAAATCCTGATCCATGAAACTCCGTGAAGAAGTCAGATCAACGATCCAGATCACTTCTTGATTTGACGGTTGCAATTACGTCGCGATTCCGCATATTGCAATATCGGGATTCTTGATGTTAATATTCTTTGACATATCCAACACTCGATCCTCGAAACCCCGATATGGACTTGGATCAACGGTCCAGATTCAATCTTGATTCAATGGCTACGATTAAATCGTGATTTCGCATATCGCGATTTTGGAATTATTGTTGCATTGTTTCCATATCGTGATTCACGAAACTCCGACATGGACTGGAATCAACGGTCCAGATTCAACCTTGATCTGACGGATCAAATTAAATCACGATTTCGCATATCGTGATTTCGAGGGGTTAGGGAGCCCTATTCCTTTGACTCTCTAGTCAGCGAAATGACGATCTAACCCCATGTGTCCTACCCATAAATGGACGGTCCTCCTTCTTTCAGAATTTTATACACCCACTTCTCCTTGTACTTTAAAGAGCGTGCATGTTCTCCTTGATCCAACGATGGTTGAGTTCTGCGCTTGGATCTAACGTCCGAGATTTGTCATCCTCTTCAGTGCGCTCTTCTTGTTTACATTCATATCTGAAGACCCTCGTTCTATCGGGAATTTGAAAGGGATCCAATGAACATAAATTCTTCTCAAACCTTACGGGCCTACCTCTTCAGCATTCTCTTATTCAGATCTGACGTCCATCAGGAAGTCAGGAAGAGATCCAATGAACACAATTGTTTCTCTTCACCGATTATCAATGCACCGCTGATCATTGCTGCTATATTCAATCCATCATCACTATTGTACACCGTTGATCATCACTGTTGTACTCAAGCCATCATCACTATTGTACACCGCTGATCATCACTGTTGTACTCAAGCCATCATCACTACTGTACTTGCCATCAATGACAAGTATAAGCTGCCTGTAAAATATTCCAACAATCCTCTGTACATTCTTCATGTACTCATGCCATTCATTGTCTGTTAAATATTTTCCAACAATCTCCCCCTTTGGCATTGATGGAAATACAAGCACCCGCATGCATTCAGAATCTCCTCTCCTCTCGAACTCTTTTCTCCCCCTTTGACATCAATGTTAAAGAAGAGACATTCTTCCTCTGATATGTTGAAAAATATACTCCCTCTATCGACTATAAGTATCTTGGAAATACACCAGATATTCAATAAATACTCCCCCTGACCAGGTGAACAGATTAGACACAAGAAATTATAACCCCCAATTTTTGACGAAGATATCCAAAAGGGGTCACTGCTAATGGTTTAGTAAAGATATCAACAATCTGTTCTTTGGAAGGAATATAATTCAGTTGAACAATTATGTTTGTCACTTGTTCTCTAAGAAAATGGTACTTTATTGGAATATGCTTGGTCTTGGAATGAAGAACAAGATTCTTGGAGACACTAATGGCACTAGTGTTATCACAATGAACTGGAATAGGATCAGTGTAAGTTACCTTCAGATCTGCAAGAGTTTGTATCATCCATAAGATTTGTGTGCAGCAAGTAGCAACATTAATGTATTCTTCCTCTGTAGTGGATAATGAAATGGATCCTTGCTTTTTACTAAGCCATGCAACTAATGAGTCACCCAGAAAGAATGCTCCTCCACTTGTGCTTTTTCTCTCATCAACACAGTTTGCCCAGTCTGCATTTGAATAAGCAATTAACTAGAAATTCAGATTTCTAGGATACCATAGACCATACGTCATTGTTCCCTTCAAGTATTTGAATATCCTTTTGACAGCTACCAAATGAATTTGTTTAGGAGCAGGCTGAAAACGACCTACCATTCCAACAGCTTGCATTATATCAGGACGAGATGCTGTGATGTACAAAAGACTTCCTATCATAGAGCGATATGTCCTTTGATCAACATCTGGTGAGATATCATCTTTACTCAACTTACAAACAACCACCATAGGTGTGCTAATTGTAGAGGAATATTCCATCTTAAATTTCTTCAACATCTCTTTCAAATGTTTTTCTTGAGAAATAAAAATTCATGTAGAGCTTTGTTTTACTCGAAGGCCAAGAAAATATGACAGTTCTCCTATCATGGACATTTCAAATTCTGTTTGCATAGAATTAGCAAACCACTGGACAGATGATTCATTAGTACAACCAAAAATAATATCATCTACATAAACCAAAACAACTAGTAAATTATCACCTTCAGACTTAATGTAAAGATTACTATCAACAATACCTTTCTTGAACCCTTTTTCTTGTAGAAATTTGTCCAGTCTATAATACCAAGCTCATGGTGCTTTTTTTAGTCCATATAAGGCCTTCTTCAACTTACAAACATAATTAGGATTATTTGTCAATGAGAATCCTTCAAGTTGCTCCATATATACTTCTTCCTCTAGATCTCCATTAAGAAATGTTGACTTAACATCCATCTGATAAACTTTGAAGTTCTTATGACATGAATAAGCAA
>ML779261.1:258155-274695 GCA_009831015.1 Picea engelmannii
ATCTAGCTTTATTTCTAACAACTTGTCATTTTTCATTCATTTTATTCTTGAACACCCATTTGGAACCTATTACATTCTTATCTTCAGGTCTAGGGACAATCTCCCAAGTATTGTTCTTCTCAATCTGATCAAGCTCTTCATTCGTTTCTCTAATCCAGTTATCTTCCTGGCTAGCTTCCTCAAAATTTCTAGGTTCAGTCATGGATAAGAAGGCAACATGAGATTGTTCTGAGTCTTTAATAAATTTGCTTCTTGTCTGAATTCCTTCATTTATATCCCCAATTATCTGATTTTCAGGATGATTCTTTCTAATAATTCTGTGAGGTGATTTTGTTTCTTTCTGCTTATTTATGTCAGTTTGAATATTCGTATATTCATCTGATCTAGACTCTTCTCTTTCTGATCCTTGGACCTGTTCATCTTCATCTTCAACTGTATCTTCTGTTCTTGGTTCAACACTGCTTACATTTATGACTGGGATTTCTTCATAAACTTTTATATCTATACAATAAACTAGTTTGTGCAGTCTCTTATTGTAGCATCTGTACCCTTTACTATTTGTAGCATAACCCAAGAAGTTAGCTTCATTAGCCCGGTCATCATATTTGCCAATATTTTCATCATTGTTCTTGATATAACATTTACTCTTGAAAAATTTAAAATGCTTGATTGAAACAGGTCTTCCAAACCAAAGTTCATAAGCGGTCTTGTCACTGTGTGGTCTAAGATGAGCTTTTTTAAGGATATGAACAGTTGTCTGAATTGCTTCCACCCAATCTGTTTGAGGTATGTTCCTTTCGTTCATCATTGATCTTGCCATTTATTGTACTAACCTATTCTGCCTCTCATAAACTCCATTTTGTTGTGGAGTCCTTGGAATTGTGTACTCTCTTTTGATCCCATGCTTATCAAAGAACTCTTTGAAGTTCCATGAACTGAACTCTTCTCCTCTATCAGACCTTACTGCCTTTAATCTTTTTCCTGTTTGATTCTCAATCAGAGCCTTAAATACTTTGAATTTTTCAATTGCTTCATATTTTTCTTTCAGAAAGGCAACCCAAGTTAGTCTAGAATAATCATCAATAATCAACATATAGTAATTTTATTTTCTTGTCCCTTCTTTCCTTGATGGACCACAAAGCTCCATATGTACTAACTGGAGAGGTTTTTCTATTGAGGGAAAGTTTTTAGATTTGAACTGAGTGCGAGTAAGATTTCCTATCTGACAGGATTTACAAACAGAGTCATATGGCTTTGATATCTTCGAAAGATCTTTTACTGTCCCATTATTTCTGAGTTTGATTATGTGATCAAAATTTAGATGACCAAGTCTCCTATGCCACAACCAACTTTCGTCATATTTTCTTAAGTGGCATTCTTCTTCTTCTTCTTTTAGAACATAGACATTGTTTTCTGTTCTTATACCTTTTGCAACTAGCTAACCTGAATCCACAGTTTTTATTCTACAGTCTTTAGAGGTAAATGCAACTTCACACCCTCGGTCACAGACTTGACTGGAACTAAGAAGATTATGTTTCAAATCTTCTACCAGCAACACATCTTGAGCTTTTCTTTTTCCGTTACACAAATTTACAATTCCTTTACCTTTTATATTTCCAGGTGCACCATTTCCAAACGTTACATTCCATGATTTGCTATCACTTAGAGTTAGAAACTTACTTCTGTATCTAGTCATGTGTTTGGAGCATCCACTATCAATATACCAGGGATTCTTTTTCCTTTGGGCTGATAGCACTAGTCCACACTTGTCGTCTACTTTCTTCTTCTAGACTTTGACATTTTCAGTAGTGGAGATTGAATCTGAATTGTATTTCCTTAAGTGACAGTTTGCAGCTTTATGACCATAATTATGACAGTTGTAACATTCTAGTTCACTGAATAATAGATCATAATGATTGTTATGCACATATATGTTGTTGTGTTTCACCTGTGTCCTTCTTCCAATCATCACATGATTTATATTCTGTGATTATTTGTTGCTTGGCTGTCTCAATCTTTATTGTGGAAGATAGTTATTCATTGAATATCTTGATTGTTCATATCTAAATCTTAAAGAACAATTTATAGCTTTGTGACCAAAATTAGAGCAGAGGAAACAATAACCATAGAAAAAATCTTTGTACCTTGAAAAAATCTATCTTCTTTGAGGAGGTCGACTTCTATCATGCCAATAATCTTTCTGGTCTACAAATTCGGTTATGGGGCTTTTTATTTCATTTCTTCTTGGTGGCTAATTTTCCTTCTTTGTTTCTGCAGAGTGATTGTTGTCAATGTTTGAGGATTTGACAAACTTGATAGATTCTGTATTACTTGTATGATCACTACTTGATCCTTCTTCATATCCCAATCCAGCTTTCAACTTTGAATTTCTTTGCTGATTTAGAATGGAGGTTAATTCTTCTGAGGCTTTAATACTTGGGAGATTTTGATGATACAATCCTTTAAATTTATCCATTTCTTTTCTAGTTTTTACTATCTCTTCTTCTAAGGCTTCAACCCTGACTTTCTTCTCTGAAAATTGTTGTTTCAGTATGTCTTCTATTTTCTTTGCCTCTTCTAATTCCACTTTCAGCAGAGCAAAGTTTTCATCAGGTTTTTTACTGTCTTTCTCGAACTGTGTCATCAATTGTTTTTGCTTTCTATTCTTAGTTCTGAGTCTGTCAATTTCTTCCAGTGCACTGATCAGTTCTCCTTCCAAATCAACCACATCTTCTTCATCATTATAATCACTGCCTGTGTTTTTATTATCATAATCCTCCTTGGCCATAAGCATGAAGTTATTTTCCTTATCTTCACAGGATGAGTCACTATTGGTGTCTTCTGAGGAATTGTCATTATTTGCAACCAAACTTTTCTTCTTACTATATTTCTTGTATTTGTACTTCTTTTCATCATTAGAGTTCTGGTCCTTTTTCTGATGGGGACACTTAGATGCAAAATGACCTATCTTACCACAGTTAAATCATTTGAAGGGCAACTTCCCTTGATATTTTCCTGATCCTTTCTTTAACCTTCTCACAAATTTTTCCTCAATATCATCTAATTCTGAATCAGTATTCTTGTCTGATTTAAAGGATACTTCTCTAGTACTAGATTTATCTTTGTTAATTCTCATTTCATATGCAGTTAGAGTTCCTAGAAGTTGATCAATGGACAGTTTTTTAAGATCGTTTAATTCTTCTATTGCAGAGACTTTTGGATTAAATTTATGAGGCAGATATCTTAAAATCTTCTGAACTAAGAGTGAGTCATCAAACTTCTCACCAAGACATTTCATGGAATTTACAATTTCTTCAACTCTTAAAAAATACTTGCTAATTGTTTCATCCTCATTCATCTTTAGTTGTTCAAATTTCAATCTGTATGTTTGAAGTTTGACATCTTTTACTTTCTCATTTCCTTCATAACTGCTAATAAGTTTATCCCACATTGCTTTGGCAGTATCAAGATGCATCACCTTTACAAACTCAGCTTCAGCAAGTCCATTAAAGATAGCATTCATCCCCTTAGCATTAAAGCTAAATTCTAACTTACCATCCTTGGAGGCTAGCACAACAGGATTTGTATAACCAGTCTCTACTACATCCCAAACATCAACACCCAAGGCCATTAAGTATGTTCTCATTCTAATCTTCCAGAAGGAAAAATTTGTTCCATCAAACAGAGGGGGCTTAGAGGCGTAAGTCCCTTCATGACTTGTCATGTTTAAGATTACAGATCTACCTTTGAATAAAAGGAACCAGCTCTGATACCAATTGTTGAAATTACTAAAAGAACTGAGAGGGGGGGGTGAATCAATTGTTATTGAGATTAAACAATATTAAGTCTATTAAAACATTATTAATCTTTCTTCAACTGATCATCAACAATATACAGCATATGGAGAGTAAAATTAAAGAGCATCAGTCAAACATAAGGTATACACAGAGACAGATTTTCACGATGAAACCCATAAAGGGAGAAAACCTCTTCTTCTTCGAAATGATAGGCAGTCTTTTAAGTTTTGTACATCATCTATAATTGAGCACCAACTCAATGTGAGGCTGCTACCTCTGTTTTACAAGCTGCAACTTGTTTGAGAGTACCAACTCTCTGGTTTCTCTAGAACCCACTAGAAGGAAGCACCAACTCCCTTAACGTTCCAGCACCAACTGGATGGAAGCGCCAAATTCCAGTTACACAGGCTCCAACCTGTATAAAAGAGAACACTTGTTCTCCCTTGCACCACCCTGCCACCCTGGCTTCTCTGGCTACAACCAGATGGAAGCTACAACTTCATGTGTTCAAGTTCTCACTTGAACCTCTGAGGAAAACAGTCCTCCCGAGCACCTCCCAACCTCCCTAGAATATGAATGAATAAATAGACAACCAACTACATAGATAAATCAATTCTTACCAATCTTTCTTTGTTCTGTAAAATTGATCTTCTTCTAACTATTCTGTAATTCTTCTCTTCCTATGTCTGTTCAGCAGGTCTTCTCTGCATCAAGTTGTTCGGTCAGTCTGCTCTGCTTCAAGTTTTCTTCATCATCTATTACTCTTCTCTAAGTTTCATCTCACACTGTGCATATTCTCCATCTCACACTACAAATGCTATGATTTTTCTTTTCTTACAGTTTCATTCATTTTTCATACAGAACAACCAACCAAACATAGTTTGTCCCATCTTCTTTTATACACACCTACACAACGGTTCAATTTCCCAACTCCTTAGGCAAAAGGAAGACAACTGTCTGAGCAACTGAAACGCCAACTAATCGACAATCATGAGTTTGTTTCTCTAATAGATTCGAAACTGAGGAGTTAACTGTGAGAGAGAACAATAACCCTCTGATCAACACTTGATCTGATGGTTCAAATCATTCCGCGATTTTGCATATCTCTATTTCATCATTCCTGATGTTCAATGTTCTTGTAACTTCCAAATCCCGATCCACGAAACTCCATGAAGAAGTCAGATCAACGGTCCAGATCACTTCTTGATCTGATGGTTCAGATTCAGTCAAGATTTCACACATTGTGATTTCGACACTCTTGGCGTTCAGTGTTTTTGTCACTTACAAATACCGATCCATGAAACTCCGTGAAGAAGTTATATCAACAGTCCATATCACTTCTTGATATGACAGTTGCAATTACGTCGCGATTTCGCATATCGCGATATCAGGATTCTTGATGTTAATATTCTTTGACATCTCCAACACTCGATCCTCGAAACCCCGATATGGACTTGGATCAATGGTCCATATTCAATCTTGATTCAATGGCTGTGATTAAATCACGATTTTGCATATCGCAATTTCGGAATTCTTGTTGCATTGTTTCCATATCGCGATTCGCGAAACTCCGACATGGACTAGAATCAATGGTCCAGATTCAACCTTGATCTGACGGCTCAAATTAAATCGTGATTTCGAGGGGTTAGGGAGCCCTGTTCCTTCGACTCTCCAGTCAGCGAAATGACGATCTAACCCCACGTGTCCTACCTATAAATGGACAGTCCTCCTTCTTTAGGAATTTTGTACGCCCACTTCTCCTTGTACTTTAAAGAGCATGCATTTTCTCCTTGATCCAATGATGGTCGGGTTTTGTGCTTGGATATAACGTCTGAGATCTGTCGTCCTCTTCAGTGCGCTCTTCTTGTTTACATTTAGATCTGACGACCCTCATTCAATCGCGAATTTGAAAGGGATCCAACGAACAAAAATGATTCTCAAACCCTACGGACGACCTACCTCTTCAGCATGCTCTTATTCAGATCTGACGACCATCGGGAATTCAGGAAGAGATCCAATGAACATAATTGTTGCTCTTCCTCGATTATCACTGCACCGCTGATCATCACTGTTGTACTCAAGACATCATCACTACTGTACACCGTTGATCATCGTTGTTGTACTCAAGCCATCATCACTATTGTACACCGCTGATTGTCACCGTTGTACTCAAGCCATCATCACTACTGTACTTTCCATCAATGACAAGTATACGCTGCCTGTAAAATATGCCAAAAATCCTCTGTACATTCTTCCTGTACTCATGCCATTCGCTGTCTGTTAAATATTTGCCAACAGAGTAAATTTGGCATTGAGGGAGTATGACCTTTGGGAGTTAGTGGAAAAATTAGGTGTTCCACTGACAGATACAACAAATTTGGAATCTCACAACAAGAAGGAGATCAAAGCAAAGAGGGTCTTCATAGATTTAGTCAAGGATCATATAATTCCTCACCTATCTGAGAAGAAGACCACCAAAGAGATATTTGATGCCTTGGTAATTTTATTCCAGAGAAAGAACATGAATAGGGAGATGGTCTTAAGAAATAAACTCATACCACTACAAATTTCTATATATGATAATTTTACCAACTATCTCACGAGGATCACACATGTGCATGATAAACTTTTAGCAATAGGGGATAAAAACAATGATGTAATGCTCGTGAATGTGGCATTGAATGGTATTCCCAAATCTTGTGAACCATTTTTCAAAGGCGTTTTCGCTCAAGAAAATATCCTAGATTGGCAGAGACTTTGGGATGAATACATATAGGAAGATACTCGAGAGGAGTCTAAGAAAAACAAGTAGAGATCTAGTAAGGAGAACCTTGCTCTTGTGAGTAAGATGAACAAGGGAAAAGGAAAGCGTTTTATCAAGAAGGGTAACAATGATGGAGGATCATCACAGCCAAGGAATAAGAAGGACTTGGGTAAAATGAAGTGCTTCATATATCATAAGAATGGACATTATGGACCTCACTGTTTGGAGAAGAATAAGGGTAAAGGAAAGACACAGACAAAATAATCATCAGAGACATAACTAGATGCGTTTGTAGTGAAGTTTGAGAAGGATTTATCACTAGTTTCTCTCCTTTATACCAACACAACTATGGGGAACGAATGGTTCTTAGATAGTGGTGCATCTCGTCATAGGAGAAAATCATCAGAGATATTGAGCAGTTTGAAGGAGAGGGACTTAGATGTTCATGGGAATCTTGGTGATGATGCCAAGTATGAAGTGAAGGGAGAGGGACATTTTTTTTTCAACTCAAGTCATGAGGTTGGTTAAATACCCACTATGTGCTTTTCATACTTGTTTTGAAGAATAATTTTCTTTCAGTCTAAACTATGGAGGACAAGGATTTTGCCGTTATTTTTAAAATAGGGAAAGTAATCATAATTCTAAAGAAATATAACCTAGACAACACAATGGTCATTGGGGTTTGAGAGGGAAGTTTGTATAGTTTGCAAGGAAAGCTTGTTTAGGATTTGGTACACAAGAATGACAACCTATGTGAGTTGTGGCATAAGATGTTGGGACACCTAAACTATAGTGCATTGTTGATTCTGATGGGGATTGTTATCGGGATTCCATAGTTTATTATTGAGCAACACAGACTGTTCAGAGGGTGTGCACTTGGAAAGAATGACAAGGATTCTTTTTTGAGAAGAAAGAGTAGGTACAAGGGGATCTTGGATCTTATCCATTAAAATGTGAGTGGGTTGATTTCATTAGAATAATTACAGGGATTTTCATCCTATGTCACAATAAAAAATTAATATAATATAAAGACATTAAAATAATAAATAAAAGTAAAATTAAACATTAATGTAATAAAAGATCATGACTAGAAGTCATGAATCTTCATAAAACCATAAAGGGAATATATATAGGCAGGCCCTATCTTTGCAATATCATCAATATTTTACAATAAATTATTATTATATATATCTTGTTATGGATTCATAGTGAAGTTGTGCATTACGAAACCTGTGTGCCCTTCACATTGGTATCTGAGCTCGTCGCTCCACCGTATCACAATCATTCCCCTAACATAACCCTCCCCATTACCCAATCCTTACCCTCCACTCACCATTTTCCATTCCTCCACACCCTCTCGTAACCCTCCCCATTATCCACTCTAATGCACCAGCCTCCCTCCACTTGCACGCGCCCACACACCAACCTCCCTCAACTCCCACACAACCACCTCTCAATATACATTCCCTCCTCTCCCATGCACCCCTATACCCTCCATCCCCTTGCTTCTCCCCACTACCATGACCCACACCCTCTCCCCTCCCCCTCAGTCCCTCTTCCCATGTGTGTTGACGCATCCCTCCAAATCTACCATTCATCCCTCGTCGACCTCACTCATTCGTGACCTGCATTGTTAAACATACAAACACCATTTCATTCACCTCCCTTTCACCTTCTACTTCACTCAAATTCCCACACTCTTCCACACATCCTTCCCACACTCTCCCTCTTCCCATTTTGTGTACATGCATCCATCCAACCCTGCATTTATTCCCTCGTCAACCTCACCCATCCACAGCTTGTTCTCGAATCCCATTCGCCCATTCACTCCCACCTTCCAACTCCCACGCTTCACCCATTCATCATCACTCCCATTCTCCCTCCACTCTCTGTAGCTTGCACACATCCTTCCATGCACCCCTATACTCTCAATAGTCGTACCCCCCATTACACTATTAATTATATAATTATATTATATTATATGTACATATAATTAATTTCCCTTAAATTACATACAATTATTTAATTTAAATAATAAAAAAGGGATATTCCAAGAAAGTTCAAAAATACAGAAAAATAATCACCCCAAAACATGAGAAGGATGTCCAAATTAAAAAATCAAGTGGAAAAAATAGACCAAGAGTGTAAAAGAATTAGAAAATGACTTGAAAAGTCAATACAAAAAACTCACGATGAGTTACTAGAAGAAATGTGGCTCGACAATGAGGCACTCAAAAAAGAGCTGACCCATATTCTTAAATAAAAAATTTCAATGGAAGTCGGAATCAAATTACAAAAATACATGGATAATCTAAAACAAGATCTTAAAGATGATATTTTTCAAGAACTCAGGGTTAACCTATAATGAGGTTTGGGAAACTTTAAACGCGAAATCAATGAATATTTGAAACAATATGGTATGATGACATAACATCAGCGAGAAAATATTAATGATCTTTAAATGAAATAAAAGGCTAAGGGCACCAACAAGCCACCCAACCAAAACCAAGTGACTCGGGAACATCTAACACATCACCCCCACCACCACCACCGCCACCACCTCCCTACAATAAAAATTCCCAACCTATATCACAACATCAACCCTTAATAATTTATCCTCCCAAAGCTAAAATTGATCTATAAAAATACAATGGAGGCAATAAACAATGCATGGCTTGGTTTAACAAAACTGAATAATATTTCCATATATATAATATTACAACCGATGAAGAA
This sequence comes from Picea engelmannii, assembly GCA_009831015.1. NCBI lineage: Eukaryota > Viridiplantae > Streptophyta > Pinopsida > Pinales > Pinaceae > Picea > Picea engelmannii. Next base: position 267,450 of record ML779261.1, read on the forward strand.
AAGGTCAAATACACATCAATGTACCTCAAAGGCACTGCATGAAATTGGTATCTATGATGGAAAGGAATAATTCATTCATATAATTTGAATTCTTTCAAAAATTATTTTTTTAAAAGATTTGAGGGCATCACAGAAAAAGTTTTTTTTTCAAAACTCACCAGAGTGCAACAAAAAGGTAACATAGATGAATTTATGCATCAATGGGAAGTTCTCACCACTCAAGTATTTGGACTATATGATGATCAATTACTCCAGTATTACATAGGTGGTCTCAAACCACATGTCCAAGATGAGTTAATATTACATGAGGTTACTATAGTAGAAATAACAATACATAAGGAAAATGACACAGACGAAAAACTAGAAGGAGAATCAAGATTCTACAAGGTTTAGTCAAGGAGTGTACCTCGGACCATGGGAAATGACAAATACATACCACCCAATCCACGTGAATATAGAAGAATAAGTTTAGAGTCCCAAAGGATAAGGAAGGAAAATGTAAACGATGTGGAGAGAAATGGGATCCAAGAAATAGATTCCATATTGAAGATCACTAAAAAAATTTGTACACTTGTGAAGCAGAAAATGATGACGAATCAGGCTCAGCATAATCAATAAATGAAGAAATGGAAAATTTCCAAAATGACATTTCAGAACTCATAGAAGACAACACACCAAGAATATCGCTCGCAACCATCATAGGCATTACACAACCACAAACTCTCAAATTAAGAGGACATATAAAAAATGATAATGTCATCGTACTAATCAACACTAGAAGTACTCACAATTTCCTAGATATTAAGATTGCAAGGAAACTCAAATTATTTGTATATCTAGTTGCAGATATGAAAGCAATGGTTGCAGATGGAAAAAAACTTGAAATGTCGGAAAATGTGATAAGGTGAAAATCCAAATCCAAGATTTCAATTTGGAATCAGAACTTTACATTATCCCTCTGGGAGGAGTAGATGTGGTTTTAAGAGTCCAATGGTTACAAACCTTGGGCACATACTCAGTCAATCACCAGGAACATTTCATCCAATTCAAGTGGCAAGGGAAAAGTTATAAATTAAATGGTTTTCAACCTCCACAAACACAGGTTGTGTTGTCACAACAAATGAAAAGAATGATTCAAGGTGATTGCTTTTGGGCTAACTAATTCCCCCGCCACTTTCCAAGTGACAATGAATTAATTATTTCACCCATAATTACAAAAAACATGTCTTAGTTTTCTTTGATGATACCTTAGTTTACAGTAAAACATGGGAGGGGCATATGAAACATTTGGGAAATTTTTTATCTCTTCTGGAGGAAAATCAATTCTATGCCAAAATGTCAAAATGTACATTTGGCAAGGAGGAAGTAGAGTACCTTGGTCATATCATATCCAAAAAAAGTCTCAAGGTGGACCCCAAGAAAATCAGGGAAATCACAGAACGACCTAATCCCAAAAGCATATCCAAGTTAGGAGGATTTCTACGATTGGCAAGATATTATCGAAGATTCGTCAAGAATTATGCTCATTTAACTACCCCTCTAACAAATCTCCTTAAGAAAAACTCTTTGCAATGGAATGTGGAAGAAAAAAAATGTTTTGAAAACTTAAAAAAAATTATGTCCAGAACTCTGGTATTATCAACACCTGACTTCTCCAAACCCTTCATCATCGAGTGTGACACATCAGGTTTTGGAATTGGAGTAATATTGATGCAAGATGGACACCCAATAACTTTTGAGAGAAGTAATATAAATCAAACAAAATGCTTACAATCCACTTACAACAAGGAAATGCTTGCCATCATGCATGCATTAAAACAATGGTGCCAATATCTACTCAAAAGTAAGTTCTTGATACACACAGATCATAACACTCTCCAGTACTTGTTACAACAAAAAACATTTTCAACCGAACAACAAAAGTGGATAGAGAAAATTTCCATGTTTGATATGGAAATTTTACATAAAAGAGGAAAAGACAACATCGCGGCTAATGCCCTATCACAAAAATATGAAGACAAACAAGTTTTTTTCAATATCAATAGCCATTCCAGAATGGTTGGATGAAATATGAACCGAGTATCCAAAAAACCTGGAGACTTTCTCTATAATCAACAATTTAAATCAATGTCCTAAGTTTGAATGGAAAAAAGACATCTTATGGTATAAAGGGAGAATCTACTTAAATACCAACTCAATATTTAAAGCCAAGGTTCTTCAAGAATCTCACAATTTCCCCGCTGCAGGTCATGTACGATTTTTCAAAACATGCTATAATGCACAAAAATCATTTTTTTGGAAAGGGATGAGTGCAGATAATCGAAAATATGTAGAAGAATTTTATGTCTATCAAAGGAACAAGAATGAAAATGTATCGACCTTTGGATTACTCCAACCATTACACATTCCTAGTAAAAAATGGGAAGAAATTTCAATGGATTTCATTGAAGGACTACCCATATTCGACAAAAAAGATAAAATATTAGTAGTACTAGACAAACTAACTAAGTATGCACACATTATTGGAGTAAGGAAAATAGATTCAACAAAACAAACAGTTGAAATATTCTGTAAAAATATTTACAAACTACATGGGTTCCCTAAGGTTATCGTTAGTGATAGAGATGCCAAATTTAAAGGGAATTTTTGGAGAGAATTTTGCAAACAGATCGAAACCTCTCTCAATATGAGCTCAGCTTACAACCCTCAAACATATGGTCAAACAAAATTCGTCAATAAATTTTTAGAAACCTATCTTCGTTGTTTTATCTTCGATAAACAAAATAAATGGTTTCAATAGTTTCACCTTGCTGAGTGGTGGTATAATTCTACTTATCACACATCAACTAAAATGACACCTTTCCAAGATATTTATGGTTATGAACCTCTATCATGGAAGTAGTTGGCCACCAACCACATAAAGGTTGCGTCAGTAAAATACCATTTAGACGAAAGTCAGAAAATCCTTCAGTCACTCAAAGAAAAATTAATAGTTGCAAGGAACCGAATGAGGCAACAAGATGAACAAAATCGAATAGAAAGAGAGTTTGAAGTAGGAGACTGGGTATTGTGAGACTTCAACCTTACAAACATTTATCCCTTAAAAAACATGGGAAGAATAATTTGGTTCCATAATTTTATGGACCATATCAAATATATAAAAAAATCAGTCAAGTAGTCTACCAATTGGATTTATGAGATAAAAGTTGTATCCACAATGTATTTCATGTATCATGCCTAAAGAGATTCCCAGGATAACAAAAAAAGGAACAAACTATACTTCCTATGTTGGATGAGGAAGGAAGAATCATTTTAGAGCCCAAACACATTATCGCCACCCGGGAAAATAGATTACGCTCTCTAGTAATCAATGAATATCTTATTAAATAGAAAAACATATTGGAAGAAGGGAGTCACAACACTTTCTCTAGTTACATCCTTCCGTATCATTGCTTTGAGGATAAAGAAAAATTTAACGGAAGAGAAATGTCACAATAAATAAATAATATAATATAAAGACATTAAAATAATAAATAAAAGTAAAATTAAACATTAATGTAATAAAAGGTCATGACTAAAATTCATGACTCTTCATAAAACCATAAATGTAAGGAATCTCTGATACCTTCAATTATTGGAAAGGGTTTCAAGGGTTGTAATTAAAGGGTTTCAAGTTGCAGGTTTTTAGGGTCCTTTACAGGACACCTAACATAGCTTTGGGTCAAGAGTCAAGAGTATGGGTGGGTAGGTAGGCCCTTGGCCCAAGATTTTATGTTGATACTGAGAGGGGGGTGAATCAGTATCAAGTACAATTTAAAACCTTTTTCAAATTATTCTTAAACCATTCAATTATATCCAATGAGAAATGAACAATAGTATAAGAGTTACACCAATACACCACAATACATCATGCACAATATATGAGAAATAATCAATAGTTATTGTTCAATGGAAGTAATGACTTCCAAAGGTAGCTACAACTTCCAAATGTAAAGGGAGGGATAAACCTCCAAGAGGAAGATACAATCCTCGAATATCAAGAGAGAGTTGAACTCTCCATCCTTTCCCCTTCCTTCCACCCAAGAATATATGAGAGATAATAAAACTTTACATTAAATCATCACCATCAACCAATCATCACATAGAACCTGATAATGGTTTCTGAGACTTCTTCAATTTTTTCAATTCTTCAATTCTTGAAGTACTCTGATCCTTTAGATAATATTACTCAATGTATTCTCTGAAACTCCTCCAATTTTCACTCCTTGAATCCTCCCCAAAAAGAGGTTATAGAAAGAATGGTAGACTTTATTCAATTCTAGTCTATTCAGGAGAGTGAACTTGCACAAAATGCCTCTCACTCAATAATTAACATCCAATTCTAAAACTCGCACACAAGAAACTACATTTGGTACTATTTCCAATGAAATTTGTCCACTTCATTTGGATTCTCGATGAAGAAGTTATGACTATTTTACCTGGAACACTTGTTTATTGACTAGCTTCAAGACTGGCCACAAACCATGTCTTCCACAGAGTGTATCTACATAATTATACGAATCAAGAGTTGAAATTTTTACTAGAGGTACCTTGATATGTCTTCTCAATACCATAAATATTTCACCATCGGAATCATTCTAGAAAATTTTTTATAGCAAAAACGGTAAGATGACCTGAAAATAGCATACCTTAGAACACATCACCAAAAGACTTCATCCTCCCTTGAAATCCGGCCTTGTTTTCTTCTTACTACCTCTGAATTCGACTTGTATCAAATGAATGTATAATGATGTTTATTTATATGATTTACGTCACTTCCTTTTAACATTAGGGTCGACCTGACACTTTGTTATTTTGTAATTCTTTTCTTTAATTATCTTCAGGGCCTACATGTACTTCCTTCTTCAATTCGCTTTGTCATCTTCAAAAAATCATTTCTTCTAAAAAATGAGGATCCACGTGACGTGCCACATACCACCGGAAACAACATGATGTATACTATTCATCCATGGGTTTTGTATCTACATGTGCATTTTCGTTTATGTCCAAATACCTTCATCAATCTTGTGGTCCAAAACCCATGACTAGGGCTGACATCAATGACAACAACCAATCTTCCAACAATCTCCCCCTTTGTCATTGATGGAAACACTCATGCTCCCCCTATCATCATGATCCCAATTTCTCTCCCCCTTTGACATCAATGGAAAAGGTTAGGTCTACTCCCCCTGAGTTTAATGGAAAAATGTAACTCTCTTCTTTGGGGCTACTCCCCCTGAACATGTGGCACTCAATAATACTTCATCCTTATTTTTGGTGTTTGGGACATTTTATTCCATAGAATCCTTTTGTGTTTCTTTTGTCTTCTCTCTCTTCTTCATGTATAGGATGCATATGTTGTTTGGTCTTCTTGTTGCAGTTGCAACCAATCTTCCTGAGTTATTTTCTCTGATTTTACATTTTTTCGAATCAAACGTAAGAGTGTATCCTTGATCACACATTTTACTAACACTAAGTAGATTATGATTCAAGTCTTTAACCAATAGAACATTCTTTTCTTTTACATTTTTTCTTCCATTCTCTACTACACCTTCTCCAAGTATTTTGGTAGATGAGTAATCTCCAAATCCAACATTGCCATCCTTTCTCTTCAAGCTGATGAATTTGTCTTGATCCCCAGTCATGTGTGAAGAACATCCATTGTCTATGTACCATTCATCTTCTTCTTTACATTCTTTAGTGGTCAATGCTATTCAACAATCTTCATTGTTTGGAATCTCTTTCCTTCTCCATACTATGGTTGGCATAGGGACATCTTCATTCATATATCTGCAATCTCATGCTTTGTGACCAAGATAATTGCATTTGTAGCATACAATATTTTTGTCCATCAATGGGTAAAATGAATTATAAATTCTATTGACAAATCCATGATTATTTCCATATCTTATGTTTACACCATTCATGTTTCTTGTGTATTTGTTCCTTTCATTGATTCTACAATTAATTGTCATATGTCCAAAAAATTTGCAAGTATAACAATGACCAAGAAAGAAATTTTGATACCTGGAAGTAAGTGACCTTATTTGTGATGTAGTCTATCTGGGTTGATGATCTACTCTTCTATAGTTTCCTTCATACTGATTGAAGCTTCTTTGATTTCTGAAGGTAGGAGGTCTTCTTGGATATTCATCTCTTTTGTAATCATTCCTTCTTTCTGGTATCCTGGTCCACTTCTCATCAACTATCTGTGTAGCCCTTTCTGCAACCTTCTTGTTGGTATTTGCATCTTCTTTGTATGAAGTTTCACCCGTGCATCCAAGATGTGTTAATTCTTTTGGCACTTGAGAGTTTCTTAAGATCTTCCTCAATGAGACAACTTCTTGTTCAAGTTTCTCACAATCTTCTTCTTTCTTTATTATTTGGACCTTCTTTACTTCTGCTATTCTTCTTGCTTCTTCGAGTAGAGTTTTCAAGGAAATGGTTTCTTTCTTAGTTTCTGAAAATCTTCTAATTGTTTCTTTAAGCTTACAACTGTCTTTTCACAACTACCCAATTCACTTCTTAGTTTTCTTTGCATGTTTTTGAGCTTGATATTTTCAATCTCAACATGCTTCAATTTTTTAATATTCTCATCTTCTTGTTGAATAATTTTTTCTTCATGATTTTCTTCTTCTTCATTGGAATTTTCTTCTTCAGTGTCATTTCTTTTAATCCTTGGATGAGGACATTCAAATTCAACATGACCTACTCCTTCACAATTAAAGAAAAATAACTGACCTTTATTTTCTTCTTTGAAATCTGAGATGTTGTAATTTGCTTCAACTTCTTCTTCTTCTTCTTCTTCTTCTTCTTTTGCGTCTTCACTTACATAAAGGTCTTGTTGCTTGTCCCAAATATCTTTTGATGATGCACATGATCCCACCTTGAATTTCACTGAATCTGTCAATCCATCCAGAATGGTATCTATTGCCAATTTGTTGTTCCTTTTTGCTTCCTTATGAGCTGCAGTCTTTGGTTTCTTCAAAGAATTGTGTCTTGAAGCAACTGAGAACCAAAAATATGCCGCAAGAGATTTCAAGTAAGTTTCCATTCTGTTACTCCAGTATTCAAAATTGCTTCCATCAAATGGTGGAATTCCATTTGGAATTTTGTCTTCCATTTCTTCTTAGGATCTTCCTTCCAGTGGTTAAACTGTACTGAAGGTAACCCGCTCTGATACCAATTGTTGATACTGAGAGGGGGG
>ML779261.1:274745-292421 GCA_009831015.1 Picea engelmannii
CATTCATGTTTCTTGCGTATTTGTTCCTTTCATTGATTCTGTAATTAATTTCCTTATGTCCAAAATTTTTGCAAGTATAACAATGACCAAGAAAGAAATTTTGATACCTGGGAGTAAGTGACCTTCTTTGTGATGTAGTCCATTTGGGTTCATGATCAACTCTTCTGTAGTTTCCTTCATACTGATTGAAGCTTCTTTGATTCCTGAAGGTAGGAGGTCTTTTGGGATATTCATCTCTTTTCTAATCATTCCTTCTTTCTGGTATCCTGGTCCACTTCTCATCAACTGTCTGTGTAGCTCTTTCTTCAACATTCTTGTTGGTATTTGCATCTTCTTTGTATGAAGTTTCACCCATGCATCCAAGATGTGTTAATTCTTTTGTCACTTGAGAGTTTCTTAAGCTGTTCCTCAATTAGACAACTTCTTGTTCAAGTTTCTCACAATCTTCTTCTTTCTTTATCATTTGGACCTTCTTTACTTCTACTATTCTTCTTTCTTCTTCGAGTAGAGTTTTCAAGGAAATGGTTTCTTCTCTTAGTTTCTGAAAGTCTTCTAATTGTTTCTTTAAGCTTACATCTATCTTTTCATAACCACCCAATTCACTTCTTAGTTTTCTACGCGTGTCTTTGAGCTCACTATTTTCAATCTTAACATGCCTCAATTTTTTAATATTCTCATCTTCTTGTTGAATCATTTATACTTCATGATTTTCTTCTTATTCATTGTCATCTCTTTCAATCCTTGGATGAGGACATTCAAATTCAACATGTCCTACTCCTTCACAATTAAAGCCAAATAACTGACCTCTATTTTCTTCTTTGAAATCTGAGATGTTGTAATCTTCTTCAACTTCTTCTTCTTCTTCTTCCCTTGCATAAAGTTCTTGTAGCTTGTCCTAAAGATCTTTTGTTGATGCACATGATCCCACCTTGGATTTCACTGAATTTGTCAATCCATCCATGATGGTATCTATTGCAAGTTTGTTTTTTCCTTTTTTCTTCCTTATGAGCTGCAGTCTTTGGTTTCTTCAAAGCATTGTATCCTGAAGCAACTAAGAATGAAACATATGCCCCAAGAGTTTTCAAGTAAGTTTCCATTCTATTTTTCCAGTATTCAAAATTGCTTCCATCAAATGGTGGAATCCCATTTGGAATGTTGCCTTCCATTTTTGCATAGGATCTTCCTTCCAGTGGTTAAACTGTACTGAATGTAACCTGCTTTGATACCAATTTTTGATACTGAGAGGGGGGTGAATCAGTATCAAGTACAATTTAAAACCTTTTTCAACTTATAATTAAACCATTCAATTATATCCAACCATAATTGAGCAATAGTATAAGAGTTACACCAATACACCACAATGCACCATGCACAATATATGAGAAATAATCAATAGTTATTGTTCAAGGGAAGTAATGACTTCCAAAGGTAGCTACAGCTTCCAAATGTAAAGGGAGGGATAAATATCCAAGAGGAAGATACAATCCTCCAATATCAAGAGAGATTTGAACTCTCCATCCTTTCCCCTTCCTTCCACCCAAGAATATATGAAAGATAATAAAACTTTACATTAAATCATCAACATCAACCAATCATCACATAGAACCTGATAATGCTTCCTGAGACTTATTCAATTTTTGCAATTATTCAATTCTTGAAGTACTATGATCCTATAGATAATATTACTCAATGTATTCTCTGAAACCCCTCCAATTTTCACTCCTTGAATCCTCCCAAAAAAGAGGTTATAGAAAGAATGATAGACTTTATTCAATTCTGGTTTATTGAGGAGAGTGAACTTGCATAGAATGCCCTGCGCTCAATAACTAACATCCAATTTTGAAACTTGCACACAAGAAAATAAAGTCTGTACTATTTCCAATGAAATTTGTCCCACTTTATTTGGATTCTCTATGAATAAGTTATGACCGTTTTACTCGGAACACCTTTTTATTGACTAACTTCAGGACTGGTCACAAACCCTATCTTCCACAGAGTGTATCTCCATAATTATAGTGAATCAAGAGCTGAAATTTTTACCAAAGGTACCTTGATATGGCGTTTCAATACCATAGCGATTTCACCATATGAATCGTTCTAGAAAAAAAAATATAGCAAAAATGGTAAGATGACCTAAAAATAACATACCTTAGAACACATCACCAAGAGACTTCATCCTCCCTTGAAATCCGACCTTCTTTTCTTATTACTACCTATGAAATTTGACTTGTATCAAATGAATGTATAATGATGTTTATTTATACCATTTATGTCACTTCCTTCTAACATTAGGGCCGACCTGACACTTTCTTATTTTGTAATTCTTTTCTTTAATTATCTTCAGGGCCTACATGTACTTCCTTCTTCAATTCACTTTGTCATCTTCAAAAATTCATTTCTCCTCAACCATGAGGATCCACGTGACGTGAAACATAACTTCAGAAACAACATGATGTATACTATCCATCCATGGGTGGTGTATCTGCATGTGCATTTTCCTTCATGTCCAAATACCTTCATCAATCTTGCGGTCCAAAACCCATGACTGGGGTTGACATCAATGACAAAAATCAATCTTCCAAAATTTTAAACTAGTGCTCTGATACCATTTGTGGACTGTCCATATAGAGCCTTATAAAACATAAATTTAAATATAGAAATTCTATCATAATTTTTTCTTTATTCACTATTTAACATAATAACAATGATAACAATGTTCAACAAAATTAAAAATTAACAGCATAATAATGAACAACATGTTCAACATAATAATAATAAACAATATAACAATAATGAACAACAACATAATAATAATGATAATGAAATGTATCTTCCTCAAACTGATGTTGTTGTGAATCTCTGCCCAAACTAAAGCTTTGCCCAAACTGATTGACCTCCCAACTAGCTAGGAACAGCCTATCCGGCTCCCTAGCCCCAGGATTCCTTACAGTTCCCTATCCCCCGAGCCCAAAATTCCTAGCAACACGTGCCCCCTGTGAGAGTCCTCAAGTCAACTATAAGCAAAAAACAAATGCAGAACAAATACATCGTCCCAAACTGCTTCCTCCCTTCTCCTAATATGAAAATATTACTCCACCAAAAAGATCCCCTTTCCCGAGGCCTCTCCCTTTCCTTATCTTCCTTCTCCTCCATTATCCGACCGCATTATCCCCCAATTCAATAGTCAAACACCTTATCCCCCCCATTTAACACTCAACCACCTTATTCCCCACCCATAAATTGGTCCATCTACCAATACGATTATATTATAAAATAAGTCTTCACAAAAAATCTAAATTAATAATTTTCTAAACTAATATTTATTAAACATATATTTAATCATGGTAGTTAAACAATTAATTAGGGTTGTTACATACACCCATCCTTCAAGAAACTTTGTCCCGAAGTTAGAGTAATTTATAATTCAAGGAAAATGACATATTGTTCACACATTCATATCCAATAAACAACATTATCAGTAAGTAAGATAAATAAAAATCATACATACTAGTGTACATGTGAAAGAAATGAATGTGTAGCTAGCACATACAAGTCTCGTGCATGTACTAATGACAATAACTATCACACCTATAGTAATTCTTGCATGCATCCAATCCAATCAACAAGACTATTCATTTTATAAAAGATAATAAACCAATTAAATGTTTGTGAAATCCCTTAATTACAATAATCTAGCTCAATAATGTTTATTTAAACAATTGTAGTTCAGTTAAGTAATTATGAAAATACATATATACATATTTTCTTTTTAGAAGCGAAAACAATAAATTCCACCATAAGGCAAATCTCCATACACTCTCAACTATTTCTATTCATCCTTCCTCCCTAACTTACTTCCATATTCCATTCCTATCCTTCTTATGCTGGACTATCTTTGAGCATCAACTATATTGACCTAACTCCAAATAGAACCCATAAGCAGAAGTGTCACTATCTTGACCAAGCTTCCCCAACATGCAACTGACAATCAACATCACACGTCTAGGGGAGAATGAGCTAACACCATCCTACCATGACTCTAGATTTCAGAGGATACATGGTGGAAAATTCCTCCACCCATCCTAATAGGACTAGGGACCACACCCTACCATGGAATATATAGTGGCACCGTGTTGCTGGGAATTTTTTCATCGTTTATTTAGTTTTTTTTGGGCAGTCTCAGCTCCTGAAAACTTGCACTGGTCCACATATCATAGCAGTGCATTCATACCAATACAATTTCACATACAAAGATTCATATCATATTGTTTCTCGGTCGATGGTCATGACATCCAATTTCTATTACCATTATCCCTTGGTTATTTCATAGCCCATTGACTTGCAAATTAGTCTATAACACAAACTCATGCATATCTATGTATTATCATCATGTAAATGCATTCGACCATAATCTCAATTTGGTATCCATGTACCAACAACTTTAAATGTCAAAATTTTCAAGTTAGAAAAAATGTCTCATAATATCCCCATAATTCAATTAATGTTACTCGTTCATAGAATTTTCATTTACATAATAGATTGCATCATATCCATCATCATTCACATAATGTTAAACATTCATAGAATTTATATTCACATAATAGATCGCATCATATCCATCATCATTCAAATAACATTTAAACATTCATAGAATTTACATTCACATAATAGATCACATCATATCCATCATCTTTCAAATAACATTTAAACATTCATAGAATTTGTGTTCACATAATAGATCGCATCATATCCATCATCATTCAAATAACGTTTAAACATTCATAAAGGTTCTTAAGTCTTAAAAGTTCAAGTGTATCATTAATAGTTTCACTGTGAATAGAAAATAAAGGTGATTAGGCCTCAAGTAATCCTAGCTATCTAAGTTAAAAGGTGGTGTTACATACACCCAACCTTCGATAAACATATTCTAAAGGTGGTAAAAAATGCGAGGTATAATCACGTCGTAATGTCTCAACATCCTCCAAAGTAGAATATCCTTGACTATACTTGTCCCACTGGACCTTAACTTGGTCTACCAGACAATTCTTGAACTGTCGGACTCTACGGTCCAATATGCGTAACAATTCTACCATGAGGGGTCCAACGTCCGATACCTGCAATTATTTCCAATTTAGTTTATGTGATTTGTCAGCAACATAATGACGTAGAACAGATACATGAAAAACATTATGAGTTTTATGCAAGTGGGGTGGCAGTACGAGACGATAGGAAATGGGTCCAATTTTCTCTTGGATTTTGAAAGGTCCTATAAATCGAGGTGACAACTTTTTCCCCTTCCCAAACCAAATGGTACTCTTATTAGGCCTGATACGAATGAAAACCTGATCTCCCACTTTATAAATTTGGTCAGTTCTATGTGCATCAACATAACTTTTCTATCTATCATGTGCTTCCTTTAGTCTCTGCCTAATCAGAATCACCTATTCCTCCATCTCTTGAATCAATTCTGGCCCAACTGTCACTCGTTCTTCTAATCTTTCCCAACTCAATGGTTTTCTTCATGGACTTCCATACAAATCTTCATAGGGTGGAATTCCGATGGAGCTATGAAAACTGTTATTGTATGCAAACTCTACCAAAGGTAGGTAATTCTCCCAATGGGTTTGATTATCCATGACATACATCCTAAGCATTTCTTCCATGACTTGATTTACTCTCTCATTTTTCCCATCTGTTTCCAAATGACAAGATGTGCTTAAGTTCAACTGCATCCCCAACACTGACTGCAAACTTGTCCAAAACCTAGAAGTGAATCTAGAGTCCCTATCTGAAATGATTTTCTTAGGTATCTTGTGAAAATGGATGACCCCACTTACAAACACGCCTGCCACATAAGTGACATCGTAAGTGTCTCTAACCGGAATAAAATGTGCACTCTTGGTCAATTTATCAACTATCACAAGAATGGAATTTTGTCTATGAGATGTGAGCGGAAACCCCACAACAAAATCCAAAGAAACGACTTCCCACTTGGACATAGGTACATCATGTGGTTGTAGGAGACCTTCCTGATGATGGTGGTAAGTTTTCACTTGTTCACACTCTAGGAACTTGGCGACGAAATGGACTACATCACACTTCATGCCTACCTAGAAGAAAATATTCCTCATGTCTGCGTACATTTTCTGCACACCCAAATGCGCACAATAAAGTTCTCTATGGGCTTCCTTCAATATGATGCTTCGAATATCCCCACCTTTGGGGATGTACATCCTTCCTCTATATCTTAATAGTCTGTCTGCTTCTAGGATATATCCTTCATACTTTGGATCTAATTTCCTCCCACTCTAGAGGTTTGAAGTAACCTTTAAATACCAACTTTCTTCAAGGAGTTGCATCAACACACGCTCCCTCAGATTGACTTTTAAGGGTACCAAGGAGAAAATATGTGGTTTCCTACTCAAGGCATCCGCGACCACATTTTCTTTTCCCCTAATGTATGAAATAGGAATATCGTACTCACTCATAAACTCAATCCATCGCCTCTGCCTAGAATTAAGATCCCTCTAAGTGAAGATATGTTTTAAACTTTCATGGTCTGTTTTGAGATCAAAGTTTCGCCCCACTAGATAGTGCCTCCAAAGTTTCAGAGCTAGCATTATAGATGCCAACTCTAAATCATGAGTAGCATAAATATCCTCGTGTTGCTTCAACTTCCTTAGCGTATACGCTATCACTCCTCCATCCTGCATTAGCACGGCCCCCAACCCTTGCTTTGAGGCATCTGTGCAGAGTGTGAAGTCCTTTTCCATATCCAGCACTCGTAGAATTGGTGCACTGGTTAGTAATATGTTAAGCTCGATGAATGCACTATCACAATCTTGTGTCCATTCATACATGACCCCCTTGCACTGCAAAGTGGTGATGGGTTTCGCTATTTTAGAGAACCCTTCCAAAAATCTCTAATAATAACCTGCTAGCCCCATGAAGCTTCTTACCTCATGATCATTTTTTGGCATTGGCCATTCCATAATGGCCTTTACCTTTTCTGGGTCCACAGAGATTCCTTCACTAGAAATGATATGACCTAAATAGTGAATTTATTTCTGGAAGAAGGAACACTTCGATAACTTCCCATACAATTTTTTCTCTTTAAGGAAGGACAACACCACTTGCAAGTGTTCCTCATGTTCTCTTTCGTTTTTGAAATAGATGAGGATATCATCGACAAAGACTTGTACAAAATGGTCTAAGTACTTCCAGAATACATCGTTCATGAGGCTCATGAATACTACTGGTGCATTGTCCAATCCTAAAGGTACTACCATGAACTTTTAATGCCCAAACCGATTTCGAAAGGCAGTTTTAGGAATATCGCCTTCCTTAATCCTTAACTAGTGATACCCTGATCACAAATCAATTTTTGAGAATACCGCTATTCCTTTCATCTGATCAAAGATATCATCTATCTGTGGCATTGGATACCTATTTTTAATTGTAGCATGGTTCAAGTCCTTGTAATCTATTCAAAATCGTAAGGAACCATTCTTTTCTTCACAAAAACTACTGGTGCACCCCAAGGTGAGACACTGGGCCTTATTAGCCCTAAGTTGAGTAGTTCTTTCAACTGCATCTGCAACTCACAAAGTTTTGTGGCTATCATCCTATACAGAGTCTTGGAAATTGGTTCTGCACTAGGTTTTAGCTCAATAGTAAAATCAAGCTCCCTCGTAAAAGGTAACCCTGGCAACTCGTTGAGAAAAACATCCTTAAACTCTGACAATACTGGGTACTGATCCAAGGAGTGTCCTTTCCTTTCATTCACTTCTTCCACTACATATAGTCGACACCCCTGCCTCATGGACAACTTAACCTTCATAGTCAAGATAAAGAATAGAGACACCTTCCTTCGTACACTGTGGATCTCTACTGGCCTTCCTTCATCGTCAACACACAACACCCTTTTCGCGAAACAATCTACCATGGCTCGATGGGATTCTAACCAATCCATTCTAATTATTAGGCCATACGTCCCTAGAGTAGTGATGGATACCTTCAACTTAGTAGTACACACTCCGAGGTCTACTAGACAATTATCAACACTAGGCCCTACAACTTTTTTTTCCCCGAAAGACATCTCGAGTTGTTTAAAGTCATCGTGCTCGTAGGATGCCAACCCACTCTTTTCTAACGCAGATGGTGAAATGAAACTATCTATAGCACCAGAATCAAATAAAATTTTAACATTGATATGATTTAGCGTACCTGACAACTCCACCACCGTGGATTGATGTTCATCCTGGCGATTATTAACTGCTACATAAATCTGGTGGCTTCCACTTTCTCTTCCCATCAGGGCCTTTCCTTCTCAATGCACAAATATTGCATGCAACTCTGGGCAATCACGCTGGTAATGGGTTCCTCCACATCCCCAATATGTAACACGAGATGGAGCCTGCACATTTATCTTTAACGATATATGAAATGAGTTCCTTCCCCTGAAACCCCTGCCCCTACTAACTGCTCCTTGAGAAGGCCATGGACCTTCCTGCGTCGTTGGTGATGAATGGGATGCTACACTCGCTGCCATTGAAATACCTATGGAAACTATCCTTGGTGTGACTCTATTACCATAGGGAGGTGGCCTAGAGATCGCTCCCCTAGAGAAGGTCCTAGGGTCCTTCCCCATGAATCCAGGATGATGTGGAAAGATCGATCTCATACCTCCATTTAAGCTCATGTGTTCCTCAGCATAACGTGAATTTTCATCTGCTTCCGCTACTGAAGACAGTTTCCACATCCATACCATGACCCTTATCTTAGGGTTTAACCCATAGACAAAGAGTTCTTCCTGTCGTTGATCATTATCCATCTACGAAACATATTTTACCAACTCCATGAACCTGATCTCTTACTCTTCCACAATCCCGTTTCCTTGTACTAGAGCATGAAATTATCCCACCTGTTGTTCCTCATAGTAAGCTGGTAGATATTTCTTTCAGAACCTTTCCTCAAAAAGTTCCCAAGAGACGGTGTCTGGGGTAAGGTGCAACTGTCTCTCCAGGTTGCCCAACCAGTTCAAGTCACTGTCCCTCAATTGAAAGATTGTTATTTTCTCCTTTGTTGTGGAAGAATGGTCTCTTAAGGTGAAACATAGTGTCATTCCTTCCAACCATGCCTCTGCACGTTCACTAGCACGACCCTCGGAAAACTCAGGAAGTTTGATCTTCTGCAGTTCTCTAGTGATGTCATCGGGTGGAGGCCCTCCCCCTGAATCCCTCAATGCTTCAGGGTTACCCACTCTAGATAGTGGGGGCTCCACTTCGACTCCTTCTAGCTGACGTCCCTTTAAAGTATCATTTATAGCCTCCAAAGAGCACAAAATGAGAGCTAATTGAGGCGATGGTGGTGGTGGCGTTTGTGGTCCTTGCGACGACGCCCCTCAACCTCGATTTCCCCGAGTCCTAACCATCTTGTATAATTGAATCTGCATCAAACCAAATGTTTGCTAGGGAAGAGTCTAAGGCAATTCACATTCGCACAACTTATACTTGAAAACATAGGGTTAGGCGTAAGTTTTTGTACTTGCTTGTAAACAGATGTTGCTCTCTTTAGGGTAAGTGGCTAGGTTAGGGTTAAAGCATCTAAGCTCAATGAATTTTCCTAAAAAAAACTACTGACTCTCTTGTCTTGGTAGCTACGCTAGCACTGTACCACACTCGCCAATTTCTCTAACTTACTTTCATAGCGCACATGAAGCCCTCTCCAAAATTTCTTTTAAAACCAGTTAATGTGATCTTCTACATAATTAATCATTAACCTTAGTCATTAAATATGTACTTAATTATTATCATTAATTACTCACTTTAATTAATTAATCATTCTAATTAATTAGTCACTAGTTAATTAATCACTAATATCATTAGTTGAAATAAAATTTAAACTTTAAAATTAATCAAATTAAAAATTTACAATAAATAATGATTTAAAATAATTAACTTTACACTAAAAATACTTTACATTAATTAATTTTCATTATATTACTTTACATTACACTACAAATAATTACTCTAAAATAATTAAAATAATTACTTTACATTATATACTACCAATTAAATTTTTAAAACAATGTTTAAAAATAATTAAAACCAACGGATAAAAAAAAAATTAAGTAATTAATTAAAAAAATCAAAATAAATCAAAGTATCACATTGTGGGTCCTTGCATGAAGACCACGTGCCCCTTTTCCCCACTCTCAATTCCCAAACCCTACACTCACTCTTCCCCGACTCTCCATCCCCAAACCCTACACAAAACATTCGCATAACATTCTGTCGCGTCTCCTCTCTGCACTCTCCCTCTCGATAGACTCGGTTTGATGCTTAGGACATAACCATTGACCCGTGGGTGTCCTTCTCAGAGGATTAAAGATTGGTTTTGGGCACGACGATACACCATATAGTTTATAGGTAGTTTAGTCTGTAAGGCCTGGTGCTTAGTCGTGGCCACAGAAGCTAAAGGGTCAACCCAATGTTTTTTTTTTTTTGGTTATACACAGACTATAGAATCCTTTGTAGGCTTAGGTCTAGACTCGAGTGCTGAGACTCAAAACTGGTGTTGTGTTGGTGTTTGGCTCACAGACTTGTAGATTTGCAAGCAACATAATATGGGATATTTGACCTCGTGGGCTCTCTCTTTGACTTGGCATTGTGATATCCTTCCAGATCTCAGTGCACCAATCAATGCCTAAGCTGAACACACAAGTCACCAAGAAGATCCCTAATCTCAATGGAATGGAGGGCGATAACCTAAGTCGAATAATCCATCCAAGGGTGTGTTAACAACACAGAGTCATTCCAAGATACTTATGTCCATGTATAAGTTACTTAACTTTAGATGCAATATGTGGAATGGAAAGTGCTTGAAGGTAGCAAGGAGGTTGCAGGTTCAAGCCAGCTATAAGCCAAAGCTCGACTGCCTCTGTTAGGAAGGAGGTGAAATGATTTCTTTGTTTTTTTTTTTTCGTGAAAGCTCGACTGTCTCTGTCGACGCGTTAAGCATAGCAAGGCTCCTCCTTCATATGGCTTAGTGCTTGTGTTAATGTGCTAACCTGTGTGTTGTGTATGGCAGGTGCACTTGGCTCGATAGCTATAGGAGTTGAAGATTGGGCCTGCGTGCCCAATAATTTATTATATTTTTTATATATATACATTTGTACTTGTAGTGCACTATTAAAATCCCTCCTCCATGGCTTGGCACATGGCGCTTGGCCCACGGTGTTGTGGTGTATTGTAGTGTTGGCATATTGTGTGATTTTCTAGTTAAAATAACTTTCATTGTTGTTTTGTTTGGTTCCTGGATCGACAACTTGTAGACTTCAACCTCGGTACTTGTTGGTATTAATTGGGAGATCGGCCTTCGGGCCAATGCATAGTGCAATAACAAGCCTTCCTCATGGGCTCTTCCATGTAACTTGCGCTTGTGCGCTCTAGTTTGTGAAATGAAATTTAATATGGTGTAGCTCTTGGATGCTTGGTTTGTGGACTTGGAGATTGGGTTTCTCGCCATATATTTTTATTTACTTATATATATATATATATTATAATGTTCAGAATATTTCAATATATATATGTGTCTATTTATTTATAACTAATACTAAAATCTGTTGTTTTTTTTTTGTGTGTGCTTAGCTTACAGGTTGGGTGGAGTTGGAACTTGGCCCAGATTTATATATATATTTATATACGCACCCCTATATATATTTTCCATATACATAGTATTCATGTGTGTCTAATCATTTATGTTTACATAACCCCTTTCAAGGATTTCAGTTGTATAGGTCAACAAGTTTTAAAGTTTTAGAGGGTTTCAGGGCTGTTTTTTTTTCAATTCTTGGAAAGGGTTTGGCCCCATATTTTAAACTAGTGTTCTCATACCATGTGTAAGGATTGTCCATACAGAGCCTTATAAAACATAAATTTAAATATAGAAACTCTATCATAATTTCTTCTTTATTCACTATTCAACATAATAACAATGATAACAATGTTCAAGAGAATTAAAAATGAACAACATAATAATGAACAACATGTTCAATATAATAATAATGAACACTATAACAATAATGAACAACAACATTATAATAATGATAATGAAACGTATCTACCTCAAACTGATGTTGTTTTGAAGCTCTGCCCAAACTGAAGCTCTTCCCAAACTGAAGCTCTGCCCAAACTGATTAACCTCCTAGCTAGCTAGGAACGGTCTATTCGACTCCCTAGCCCCAAGATTCCTTACGATTTCATGGCCCTCGAGCCCAAAATTCCCAGCAACACATGCCCCCTGTGAGAGTTCTCAAATCAGTTGTAAGGACAAAACAAATGCAGAACGGATACAACATCCCAAACTGCTTCCTCCCTTCTCCTAATATGAAAATATTACTCAACCAAAAAGATCCCCTTTCCCGAGTCCTCTCCCTTTTCTTATCTTCCTTCTCCTCCCTTATATGATCGCGTTATCCACCCATTAAATACTCAACCACCTNNGGTCCATCTATAAAATAAGTCTTCACAAAAAATCTAAATTAATAATTTATTAAACTAGGGTAAAATGAGGAATATGGGTAACACTTTTGCTTGTTTTATGAGAATTTTATTTTTATTTTAACAAGTTCTTCAACTTCTGGTAAAGAAAAGTATTTTTTTGTTTAGAATTTTACTTTACTGTAAAAACAAAACTTGTGAAGAATTTTGTTAGATTTCTACAGAGACTCTATTTTGTGATGGATATAGTTTTGAATCTAAAAGATGAATATTATAATTTCTAGAATTTTTTGAAGTTGACCAATGTGAAAAAGTTACATATTTTAAACAAATGTTTTCCCCCACCATGTACCTATCTTAATTCTTACTTAAAAGTAAAATATAAATATACCCTTTTGAAGAGAACAATTTAAGGATTCTAAATATAAAATTTCCATAATTTTCCACTTTGTATTTTTAGAGATATGGATTTTTCATTTCACTGAATCATGATCTCACCTAAAAATATTATGCAGTGATTTTTTTGTAAAATTAAATTAAATTGGATAAAAACAATGAAAATGAAAACAAATTATATCAAATGAAAGTAGATACAATTTTTAAAATGTTGGTATCAATTTCGAAACTAAATTATTAGTATTTGTAGAATTCCACTACCTCCAAAGATCAAGTAAGATGGAGAGAATTTGCAGTTTCCTGCAAACAGTCCCATTTTTCAGGTTTTCGGCTGAAATATACTTTCGGTTGAAACCTATTTTTTAACGGAATCCAATAAAAATAAACCTTTCGATTGAAAAATATTTCAACCGAAATATGGTTATTGCGGGAAAAAAATCATCCAAAAAATATTGTACATGAATTTCGAGGGTGCCGTCAGGGCATTGTTCAATTTGACATTCAAATTTTCGGCCAAAAACATTTCTAGTGACATTTTTTGGGTTGAAAAAATGCCTCTAGGAATTTTGGGGACCTGATTCTCACAAAAGTGTTACCCGTCTTCATGATTTTACCCTTAAGTGAGATTATAATAACAAGAAATCCTTACTTGGGTATGAGTAATTTTAACTATTGATAAAAGGTCGAAGCCACTATGGAGCTTTAATTATTGGTATGTTATACATGAGGATTATTTCTAAACAAAGCTACGTTATACAGAGACAGAGAATTAATTTTGATATTCTAAATAATCATACAACTATGCAATTAAAGAAACACTGAATCGAAAATTACCACAACAACGCGAGAAAAGGATTCATTAATCTTTATTAAAAGAAACAACAAACTAGAGATGGGTTTCAAATAATCAAAAGTATCTTGTAGGGTTCGAATAGAGTTGTTGAAGGAATTCAGGATCTTCGAAGAATTGTGTATGGTTTGTACCAAGGTCTGACAAGTTATCATTTTGGAGCACAATCATTATGGAGATAGGGCACGATACTCCTCGGCGAGGATTATTGTCTTAAAAGAACATTCAAACCCTGTTTAAGGAGGCCTAGTATACCTTTTCAAACGATTAAGGGTTTCCTCTAAAATCACAATGTGAAGAGTAAACGAATAATCGGTAATAAATATTAAGTATGCAAAGATTTAAATAGGGCACGATCAAAGCTAAGGATATAAGAAAAATGATACCTGGTCATGACCCGAATTAGGTCACGGGAAAAATAAAGATTTAACATTGTCGATTAAAAATTCCTCTTATGTCAAATGAAATCCCATAAAATGGATGACATATAAATAAGAATAGTGGACACACGACTTTCCACAGAGAAGAGTAATACAAATAGTGATAAAATGAGCATGCACCCTGACATAGAGCGAGGGGTTTTGTTTAAGAAATACATTGCTTAAATAGAAAAACATAATGCATTTGTGCTACATAGATAGAGAGGAAAACAACAAAAATATAATTTCTAGATAGTGAAGCATAACACACGCACCCAACATAGACGGAGAGATATCCCATAAAAATACATAGAGAGAGGATAGTTACCACAGAGGGTGCAACTTGTAAATTACAGGACAATATTGTGAATTCATCGACAAGGGGATAAAAAAATAGAAAGGAAGGATTGACAAAGAGGATGCCCGAGACATAATAAAAGGAATCATGAAAACTACTATTCAGGAAAAATCCCCTTTAACACAAGACACATTTTCTTCAAATCCATTTTAAAATACCATTGTATATTAACGATAATTCTAGAATGGTAAGAGGATCAGAGGGAAGACTTACCCTGGATGACCCGAGGGAGAAATGAAACATTTGTTTCCACAGGACCAAGCAAGTTAACCATTGCGGCATTGTTGTCTTGTCGGCACAGAGCTGAACTAGTTAACAACGCAACACTATCACCTTGCTACCACATAGAAAGAGTCGAGTAAGGTTACCCTCGCAACACCATCGCCTTGCTACTATAGATAAAGAGCCGAGTAAGGTTACCCTCGCAACACCATCACCTTGACACCGTAGAGAAACAATTGAGTAAGGTTACCCTCGCGCCATCGTTACCCTGTTACCATAGATCCAGGCAAAATGCATTGGTAAAACACACAAAATGACAAACCAAATGGAATGACTGTAAAGGAAAGGGAACTTCGTGCCTCTCGATTTCAGGAAGGTCAAATAGTACGCTACCTTATGAATCAAACTTATGTGGCAAGCCAAGATTGGGTATTCCCTGCAATGTAAGACCATAAGGAGTAATGAAAGCCTGACACCATTAATGGAATTTGAAAGTTTAATAACCTAACTCTAGGTTCTGATCGTCCTACAATGACTAGCTTAAATTCTCCTCAAATTCCATAAAGGTTGAGCCTTAACTGTAATGTGAACCCATGGGGACACGTTAGGGCCATAACTACATAGTTATGTAGATTGTAAGTCACAGATATTATTTCCATTACTTTTGTATTGGATAACCAACGAGTTGGTTGGGAGTTAGGGTTTAAGCTCTAAAATCTTCCATTTGTGAAACACAGAGTAAGGTTTAAATCATGGGTATATCGTTAAGGTTCGTTCAAGCATAAGGTAAGGCTTGTGTAATAAGCTTTGAAACTTATTGTGAATGGTATTAAAATATTAATGCATGAATTCCATAGTAGGTATTTGTTATAACATTTATATGTTCTAGAGATATAATGTATGGCTTATCTATTAAGCCTTAATTATGTCATTAAATATTTATAAACAATGTATACTTAAATAATGGGTGGCATAATCATAGCCAGGCTATGGACCTCGATAGGTCTAGCCACAAACTCGTTAGTACGATAATTTTACCTATAAATAATGAAGTTTATCAGAAAACCAGGTGTTGATCTTAAGCACTCTTGTAGCCTTTAGAACGAGGGATGATATTGTTACACCTACAAAGGAGTTAATTAATGAATTGAGACATAATTTGTCTTGTGACATGCATAGTTGTCATACATAATAGACATTAATTTGTCCTCTTTAATTTTATTTTTTTTTCCGGAAATTTCGAGTACATTACATATGGTATCAGAGATGTAGGTTATAGCGCTTGGACTTCAGGGCAGAACCAAAAAGTTTTTTTTGTGTTTCCTTGAAAAAAAATAAAAATCTAACAAACACATTTACTCTTACAAACAAAAAAACAATTTGTCTCTTGTGAAAATGTCGGCACATAATGAGGAAGGAGACAGGCCTGAATGGAATCCAAACTAGGAACCTCCTAGAGACCCAGAGCATAACAATTGTAACATCCCGCTCTGGCGCACTGAGAAAACTTATTATTTGAGGACACTTGCTCACAAGTGATCTCGACTTTTATGATAAGAAAACATTTGTCCTTGATTGTGATGCAATATGATAGATGACATGATGTTTTACTGCTTGACATGGACAGGTGCTATTGAATTGGTTTTACTGAGTGTGCAGGGTTTTTAGACCTTGAGGATGCGGAGGCATCGACGAAACCCCTTGGACTCCGGATCGAGTCAGGGAGTGTTCTATTGGGGTTGATTGTTTATTGTGATTTTAGTACATTTGATTTGATGATATGATGTGGACATGTTATGACACGATTGTTGATGATGCAGGCTGACGATAGCTTGCCGACCAGACTCACGTATGGAGTAAAGGGGCCACACATGATTTCCAGAGAGGTTGAGGGAGAGGTGTGGATAGCAGCCCTGCCACAGCCTACTAGCACTCTCGTCGTGGCTTGAACTGTAGGTTAACGATTACCTAGTTCGAGAGGATCCACGATTTTGGAGGGTAGACTACGATAGTCGCTCACGATGATTCTAAGTGGCGCGAAATAAGGTCGGGGCCTTATTCCTTAGATCCCTTAGTCTCCCACAAGTTCACTTGGCGGAGTGTTGACTCCAGGGGTTATTGATGTCTACCAATCAGTCAAGAAGAGAGTGGCACCCTTGGATCACGTGGTGCATCCTGAAGGGCACATTGTTCAAAGGAAACACTAGAGGCAAGTGGCACCCTTGGAGCACGTGGTGCATCCTGAAGGGCATGTTGCACAAAGGAAACACTAGAGGCGAGTGGCACCCTTGGAGCACGTGGTGCATCCTGAAGGGCACGTCGCGTTGATGTTGATAAAGGAACAAACCTAGATGGCCTTAAGACATTTAACACATTAAGAAATTCTTAAACTACTTCCCTAATTAAATGTCACCTAGTTCAGAATCTAAGTCCTAAGTCTAAAACTTCTCCGGGTACAATTTTGTCTAACCTTAAGAAAAGACCATATAAAAATAAAAATAAAAATTTAAACTAAAAACCACCTAAGTAATAGTTTTAGTCTTCATAAATTTTTGGGGTAAAATGAAGATAGTAATAATTTAATTAAAATTCGTGGTTTTAAATGGTAAAGAAGAAATAAATTATTTAACTTGTGAAAGTGTAAAAAGATTTCAAATTAATAATAAAAGGAAAAGAGTGAATAGCGCAACTGTCATTTTGGCCCTAATAAAAGGGGAAATAAGGGAATAATACAATTAGGAAACTAAGGAATGGGGGGAAACATAATAAGGGAAAGAGGAGAACTTATGGTAAAAAGCGAGGTCAACATAGTAAGGAATCTGCAATTAAGAACCTTCTAAAATGAACTAAATTAGCAACTTCATTTTAGGGAAAGTATTTAAACCTGTAAGGGAATCTAGGAACACCTAGGAGTAAATTTAGGAGCAA
>ML779261.1:292441-320476 GCA_009831015.1 Picea engelmannii
TGAGACAATTAATAAATTTAAAGAAAATAATTATTGGAGGAAAGAGGGGGATGGACGACACTTGTGCGAAGGAGAATATTTAGAATATTTTTATTAAAACTTAATTTAAATGTGATTTAGGGAAAGTTGGAGGTTCTAAAAACTCTATAAAATAAAGGGAAGATGAGGAATAAAGGGATCGACTGTTAGCGTAATGTTACGCTGCCGGAATTGTGACTTGACTGATTACTTGTGGGGAGTTGGGATTTTCCAACTCGAATAGGAGTGGTAGCTCGGCCTTGCGAGCCGAGCTGGGAGCTAGACGTACCATCTGGATAGTGTGTGGCCCCTTTGTGGGTCGAGCGGCTAAGGGGGAAGCAGAGTACCCCTAGCATTGGCTGGGAGGTACCGGTGAGGTCTCGACAGTCGGCAAGAGGGAGCGACATGAAATGCGTGGACGTCAATTGAGGTGGGCGACAAGGAAACGATATGACTTGTATTTTAGTAGACTAGAAAACATTGCGATTTACCTCTGTTAATAAAGTTATTTACCTTCGTTATTTGCGAGATGATGAAAGTTTCTACTGTTGTTCTAATTCCTATTTTCCCCATTCACTCTCCCTTAATTATTTCCGGGCTAGCTTAGCCTTGCACTTAATGTGCTCCTCGTGATTCCACTCTGCGTTTATTTCACCTCTCAACTATGGATTTAACCACCTCTCCTTAGGAATTTATCACAGAAATTTAGTGCGTTGGTGTAAATTTTGGTGTTTGTGTTTGGCTCTATTTGCACGGGAAATTCGTTCCTCCATCCTGCTTGATTTTAGGATGGAAGTTATTGCCCAACCGATTCTTGCAGATACAAGTCTGAAAATTTCATTTGAACTTTACATGTCTGGAATACCTTTGTGTTCAGAATTCTTGTAATCTAATCTGGTACAATCAATTTATATGTTTAAAATTTTATGTAATGTAAGTTTAAGTTTTAGAGCCTGAACCGAATTGTTAAAACCACATCTGATTACGCCCCTGCAACTGGCTAGAAACCACATCCATTCCCTCTGCGATCCACTTAAAAACCCTTCAACAGTCCACCTCTGCAACTGTATTAAGGTCGCGCAGTTTAGCTCCGACGACTGTGGTAATGCTGGAAGGCCTTCTCTCTGAAAATGGTTGAGATCGCCTAACTCCGCCCCTACAACTGGTGTCCAATCTTGTGAATTTCGTCCATGCCATCCACATGGAATTCCTCTAAAGTTTTGCCTCTGTATAGAAAAAAAAAAAGGGGAAAACAATTTTTTTTAACTTCCATTTTTGCCTTGGTACTTTGTGGATCCCTTGTTTATCTTTTCCACTGCGACTAAAACAAAACAAAAAAAACAAAATCCGCTACCTTCCGACTCTGCAAACCATTCTTAAACCTCTCCTACCTGAACTTTGCTTATGATTAATATGAGTAGCATTGAAGTGGTGATAGGCACATTTGTGCGTTTCAAAGGACTCCTTCGCAGTTATTCAACTATTAGAATATTGATGGTATTCTATGCCTGCGCTCATGCGTGCTTGAGCAAGTTCACGACCGGGATTCCTCACGAAGATCGTAGGTTGTGCCCTGGTTATTGTACTTATGTCCTCACCATTATGGTTGTCCACCGTAAACCTTTAAAATTATGATTCCTTTCGAAATTTTTGCTTGTGTGATATTTTATATCACCGTTCTTTTAATTCACCTGCACAGGACATGACTTCTCTGCTACGACCCAAATTTTTAGATTGCTTATGGTGATATCATCGTTGAAAAATGCTTCGTTTAACCTTCAGACCTCATACACTTTTTCTGACAACTTCTAAACCTTATTACTCTTGCCTCTGCAACTTGCGTAAGGCCGCATTCGGCGATTGCAGACACGTCCTCTCTCTGCGCACTACATGAATAGATTTTTGTGCCTTCGAGAGGGAGTTGCCGAATGTTTTTAGAAACTACAGTCGCCATTTGGGGAACTGCCACTAATTTTGCCTCTGGAAACTACCATTGATGGCTGCCAACTGGATGCATGAATTATGGCATGCATGCATCGGTTGCTAGAATGGGTTCAGACAGGCACTCATAGCCGCTAGCCTTGTTGTCTTGATAACCTAAAACTGTGATAGAAAGGGTGTAACTTTTTGCGACTGTATTTTATTGTTGGATATGTAAATGTAACTGCTGTGACTATAAATGTATTGTTGTGATAAGGATAAAATGTAAGGCCAATCATTGATATCATTTAAAAAGTAAGGTCAATGTTATTTTTATTGCATGGTCTTGTAATATCAATAGTAAGAATATGGTTATTTTATTTTATGGAAGAGTCATCAAATTTTCATTGTTAATTGTGACCAATAAAATGTAGGGCCCTTGTTTTTTTTAATTGCAATACTATTTAATATAAAAGTAACGACATGGTTATTTTCTAGTCTTATCATTGTAGTTCCAATTGTTATTAACAACAATACAATGTAATGTCCTCGTTAATTCAATTGAATATTGTTATAGTATAAAAGTGATGATATGGTTAGGTTATGGTAATGCTACCGTAGTGTCATTGTTATTCATAACAAATAAAATGTAAAATCCTTGTTATTTAAATGAAATGTTATTGTAATATAGAAAGTGATGATATGGTTATGATTAGGGAATGTTCTTGTAATTCCTTGTGATTGATAACATATAAAATGTAAGGTTCTTGCAATAGGAAGATTGCTATGCTAGCATTGATAACTTATGAAGGTGAGCTCCTCATTGTTTATTTGCAATGTTTTTATCATGCAATGTCATTGAAATTTTATGGTTGAAACATATAAAATATATGTAATTGTAATTTATCACAAGGGTTTAGAATAAAAAGGGTCATGTGGTTATCATGTATGGTAAATGATATTGCGGTTTTATGGTTATTCGATAATAAATAAAATGTTGGTAATTGTTATTTATTTGCAAGATTTTCGTAACATAAAATGTAAAGTGGTTATCATGTATGGTAAGGGTTATTGTAGTTTTGTGGTTATTAGATAACCTTGTTGACTACGATTTGATGGTCGTGTCTTTATCATTTTCTTAGTA
This sequence comes from Picea engelmannii, assembly GCA_009831015.1. Classification (NCBI taxonomy): domain Eukaryota; kingdom Viridiplantae; phylum Streptophyta; class Pinopsida; order Pinales; family Pinaceae; genus Picea; species Picea engelmannii. The sequence goes on from ML779261.1 coordinate 295,524, forward strand.
GGCTTCGTCTTATTGTGTCGGGCAGGATGTAGACACCTCCATGTTCCTCAGAACAGTCGCCAGCCCTGAGACCTTAAATGGTTAAAATCAATGGGAACCTGGGCTTGGGCGTTGCTTATGTGTCTTGGAGGTCCTAACCATTGCAGGGTAGGATGGGCAGGTAGTCAGTCCTATTTATTTATCGGGCGATTGTTGTTCATTCCCAGTAGGTTGATGTGCATATTAGACCTTTGTGTTGATATCATAGTTGCATGCGTCATGATTCGTCATCACATGGAAACACAAAGTATAATTTCTTGTTACCTTGTACACACGCACACACAAAAAAAAAAAAAAAAAAATTGCTCTTGTTTTAAAGAGGTTTCTCGTTGTAACGAGGAGTAGCGTTACATATGGTATCAGAGCGGGTTCAACCTGCAACTTGGGATTCGCTACGGCTTTCGTTGACATGCTTTGATTTGATTATACTGTTGTTGATCGAGTTGATTGTGTGCATGAGGTAATCATGGTTAGAGGACGTCGTGGAGGCAGACGATATGGTGCTAGGGGAGGAGGCAAATCTTGCAAATAAATTACAATTACCAAAATTTTATTTCTTATCGAATAACCATAAAACCACAATATCCTTTACCATACATGATAACCACATTACCTTTTTTATTACTAAACCCTTGCGATAAATTACAATTACATATATTTTATATGTTTCAACCATAAAATTTCAATGACATTACATGATAAAAACATTGCAAATAAACAATGAGGAGCTCACCTTCATAAGTTATCAATGCTAGGGGAGCCGAGCAGGTTCTCGGACAGGAGCAGATAACAATTGGCGACGTGGTTGGGATGATGAAATCTTTTCAGCGCATGTCCGAGGCACTGATCAGCTGCCTGGACAGAGATGAGGCCAGGGCACTGGCACCCGCTGAGGTTTCGCTGCACGCATCGACCGTTACTGGTAGCATTCACCGTGAACTCGAAAAGGTTAAATTTATCTAGTTCTTTGGTGCCCCAGATGGCGCCCCTGCCAACGCATGGTTGGAGAATGTGGCGATGTGCTTTACACTTCGCAATTATACCTCCAACATGAAGGTCTGCATGGTGGCCTTTCAACTGAAGGGGAGTTCTCTTCTAAGGTCGAAGACACTCCTACCATAGTTGAACATGGCCGTAGAAGATGTGTCATGGGAACTATTCGAGGAACGGTTCCGAGAGAGGTACCTTTTAGAGAAATTCATTGAGCGTCAGCTCAATGAGTTCAACGCATTACGACAGGGAGGTTGTACGGTGCCCGAGTACGAGGCACGTTTTAAGGAGCTGCTCCGGTACGCTCCGCACCTTAACACAGAGAAACTTAAGGTCAATCAGTTCGTGTTCGACCTTAATGAAAGCCTGCATGCAAAGGTCAATATTTTTATGCCTCAAACCTTGCACGATGTCGTCCAGAAGGCCCTCATAGCAGAAGAGGAGCTTATCAATGGGGGTCGGACCAGGACTCCAGCGAGACCAGCAAAGAAGGGTTCGTCTAGAACACCACAACATCAGACACTAGCAAGACATACGCTGGGATATCGTGGCTTCCAGAGGGGATCCACTTTTACTACACCCTGGTGACCACCGCCTCAGTAGCGAACACCTTATTGGGGACCACAGCTTCAGCAGCAGCGTCGTCCATAGCAGCAGTAGTTTAACCCTGCTCAGTAGAACAGACCAAGGTTCCAGGCCAGTGGTCTGTCATCTTGTACTTCGGGTACCAGGACTACTAGGCCAAAGAAGGGGTGTTGGATGTGTGGGGAGCCACACTACCAGTGCGACTTTTCTGTGGAGAGGACCAGAGTGTTCGGATCAGTTGGACCCACTACAGTGGGAGATATGGGCAAGGCCCATCGGATTCATGCAGCGGTGAATAACCACCAGGCAGAGCACCAGTCGACTGTGCTCGAGATGACAGGTACCATCGTTGACCAGACCCTTAGTGTTTTGATAGATCCCGATGCTACTAAGAGTTTCATCTCTGGTGTAGCGCTAAAAAGGATTAAGGTAAAGGAAGTCGATCATAATGAGTTTTGGTTTGTAGAGATGGCTTCAAGAGCCAAACAAAAGGTTGGAGGAAAGGTTATGGGTTGTGCCCTTAACTTGGGAGATTTTGTCACGAGGGTTAACTTGTACATCACAATCTTATGATCTTATGACGTCGTGATCGGTATGGATTGGTTGGAATCGCATGAGGTGATACTCAACTGTAAGATGAAACGGTTGAGCTTGGTTGATGACAAAGGACAGAGACGTTTGATTGTAGGACAAAACCAGGGAGTTTCCCTAAGGTTCATCTCTTCCTTACAGTTACGGAAGAGTATGCGCAAGGGGTGCAAGCTTTATGCGATCCTTGTGCTAAACAAAAATGGAGTTGCGGAAGGTCTAGAACACCTTACGGTGGTGAAGGAGTTTGTGGACGTATTTCCAGAGGAATTACTTGGGATGCCACTGGAAAGGGAATTGGAGTTTACCATAGACCTTAAACCAGGGACCGAACCGATAGCAAGAATACCTTATCAGATGTCGACCTTGGAGTTGCAAGAGTTGAAAATGCAACTAAAGGAGTTGTTCGACCTGGGACTGATACGTCCTAGTGTGTCACCGTGGGGTGCACCTGTTATTTTCATTCAGAAGAAGGACAGATCATGGAGGCTTTGCATTGACTACCGTCAACTGAACAAGGCTACGATCAAGAATCAATATCCCTTACTAAGAATTGATGATCTGTTCGATCAAATGAAGGGTGCGACGTTATTCTCCAAGTTCAATTTGCGATCAGGGTATCACCAGTTGCGGATCAAGGAGGATGACGTCCCTAAGACCGCCTTTAAGATGAGATTTGGACATTATGAGTTTATTGTTTTTCCGTTTGGACTGACAAACGCCCCAGGAGTATTTATGAGTTTGATGAACGGGGTGTTCCGCGAATACTTGGACAAGTTCATCCAAGTATTCATTGACGATATTTTGATCTACTCTTGGACAATGGAGGAGCATTACAAGCACTTGCGCTTGGTACTACAGTGCCTACGAGAGCACAAATTGTATGGGAAGTTGTCCAAATTATCTTTTTATCAATCGAGGATTCACTACTTAGGTCATGTCATCTCTGGCGAAGATATCGCTGTGGATCCATCCAAGGTCAATGTTATTATGGAATGGGCTGCACCGACGAATGTCACGGAGGTGCATAGCTTTATGGGTTTAGCAGGATACTATCGACGATTTGTCGAGGGATTTTCGAAGATAGCAAATCCGATCATGGAATTGCAGAAGAAAAACAAGAGGTATGTTTGGACCGAGAAATGCACGAAAGCATTTCAGAGGCTTAAAGATCTGTTGACAACAACACCGATACTAAAGGTCCCTGACATGGACACGGACTTCCTGGTATGAACAGATGCATCCAAGGAAGGCTTAGGTGGAGTCTTGATGCACGACGAACAAGTAATCGGTTACATTTCGAGGAAACTGAGAAGGCATGAGGAGAACTACGTGACACATGATTTGGAGTTATTGGCCATCATATATACCTTGAAGGTTTGGAGACACTACCTTGTTGGACGAAAATTTGAACTAAAAACTGATCATTGTGGACTACAACACATTTTTACGCAAAGCGACTTGAATGCGCGACAACGACGTTGGTGGGAATTGCTTAGCGAGTACGAATTCGAGATTACTTACATAAGGGGAATGGTGAACCGAGTGGCAGATTCTTTGAGTCGGAGACCATGCATCTTTTCAGTGTTGCCTCTTCTGATGAATCTACGTGAGAAGATTCTCACTTTACAACGTGACGATGATTGGTACAAGGAGGTCGAGGGTTTTATCGGATAAAACACAATGATGATACCAAGATATGAGGGATATTCATTTGATAGTGATGGGTTGTTAAGGTTTAAAAGTTGGATTTATGTGCCACCAAACGATGAGTTGAGGATATTGATCATGAGCAAGGCTCATAGAGCGGTTTACATGGCTCACCTGGGAGTCACAAAGATGAGGGCAGACATTAAGCCCTTATTCTTTTGGAAGGGAATGAAAGCCGACATAGTCAACTATGTGTCCAGGTGTCTGGAGTGTCAGCAGGTAAAGGCTGAACATAGACACCCAGCAGGATTACTACAACCACATGCCATTCCAGAATCGAAATGGCAGGTCATTTCGATGGATTTTATTGTTGGATTGCCACTGACGACAAGGAGACATGACTCGATTTTTGTAGTAGTAGAAACTCTAACGAAGAGTGCTCACTTTATTCCTGTACGTACGACGTATCAGGCACCTCACATTGCTAGATTTTTCATCAGTGAGATTGTGAGGCTACATGGCGTGCCTAAGAGGATTATATCCGATCGAGGATCGATGTTTACTAGACGATTTTGGATGAGTTTCCAAGAGGCCTTGGGAACCCAACTTAACTTTAGTACTACGTATCACCCAGAGACTAACAGACAGACCTAACAAACCAACCACACCTTGGAAGACATGTTGCGCATGTACGTGATGGACCAACAAAAGCATTGGGAAGAATTCTTGCCACTAGTAGAGTTCGCTGACAACAACAGTTACCAAAGCACCATTAAGATGGCGCCTTTTGAGTTTCTTTACGAGTGATCGTTTCAGACGCCCTTGAGTTGGGATCGACTTGAGGATAGGGTCCTAGTGGGACCAGAAGTGATCCAAGAAATGAAAGAGAAAATGCAAACCATAAGACAAAGGATTAAAGAAGCACAGGATCGACAGAAGAGTTATGCCGATGTGCACCGAGTCTATCGTAGTTATGAGGTCGGTGATCGAATCTTCTTGTGGGTTAAACCACATAAGAGTTCAATCAAGTTTGGAAAGGGAGCTAAACTCTCTCCTAGGTTCGTGGGACCTTTTGAGATTGTGGAAAGAAAGGGGCCCGTGGCCTATCGACTAGCCTTGCCTGATTCTTTGAGGCGTATGCACGATGTTTTTCATGTATCTGTTTTGAGACATTATATTAGTGATCCTACACATGTGATTGACATGAGTTCCTTGCAGGCATCGGATGAGGGAGCACTCACGGCTGAGCCAGTACGCATCTTAGATCATCGCGTTCGACAGTTACGACGTCGACTGGTATATCAGGTCAAGGTCCAGTGGAAAAATTATAGTCCACACTCGGTGACCTGGGAGGACACATATGATATGCACCAGCAGTTTCCATTTTTGTTTGATAGATAGACTTATGATACTGTGATACACTTGTTTCGGCATTTATACTATGAAACTTCGGGACGATGTTTAGACCAAGAGGGGGTGTATGTAACATCCCGCTCTGGCGCACTAAGAAAACTTATTCTTTGAGGACACTTGCTCACAAGTGATCTGGAATTTTATGATAAGAAAACATTTGTCCTTGATTATGATGCGATATGATAGATGACATGATGTTTTACTACTTGACATGGACATGTGCTATTGACTCAGTTTTACTGAGTGTGTAGGGTTTTTGGACCTTGAGGACGCAGAGGCATCGACAAAACCCCTTGGACTCTGGATCGAGTCAGGGAGTGTGTTATTGGGGTTGATTGTTTATTGTGATTTTAGTACATTTGATTTGATGATATGATGTGGACATGTTCTGACATGATTGTTGATGATGCAGGCTGATGATAGCTTGCCGACCAGACTCACATATGGAGTAAAGGGGCCACACATGATTTCCAAAGAGGTTGAAGGAGAGGTGTGGACAACAGCCCTGCCACAGCCTACTAGCACTCCCACCGTGGCTCGAACTGTAGGTTAACGATTACTTAGTTCAAGAGGATCCACCATGTCATGAGGGCATATTGCGACAGTCGCTCATGATGATTCTAAGGGGCACGCAATAAGGTGAGGGCCTTATTCCTTAGAGCCCTTAGTCTCCCACAAGTTCACTTGGCAGAGTGTTGACTCCAGGGGTTATTGATGTCTACCAATCAGTCAAGAAGTGAGTGGCACCCTTGGAGAATGTGGTGCATCCTGAAGGGCACATCGCGCAAAGGAAACACTAGAGGCAAGTGGCACCCTTGGAGCACATGGTGCATCCTGAAGGGCACGTCGTGCAAAGGAAACACTAGAGGCGAGTGGCATCCTTGGAGCATGTGGTGCATCCTGAAGGGCATGTCGCGTTGATGTTGATGAAGGAACAAACCTAGATGGCCCTAAGACATTTAACACATTAAGAAATTCTTAAACTACTTCCCTAATTAAACGTCGCCTAGTTCAGAATCTAATTCCTAAGTCTAAAACTTCCCAGGGTAAAATTTTGTCTAACCTTAAGAAAAGACCATATAAAAATAAAAATAAAAATTTAAACTAAAAACCACTTAAGTAATAGTTTTAGTCTTCATAAATTTTTGGGGTAAAATGAAGAGAGTAATAATTTAATTAAAATCCGTGGTTTTAAATGGTAAAGAAGAAATAAATTATTTAACTTGTGAAAGTGTAAAAAGATTTCAAATTAATAATAAAAGGAAAAGAGTGAATAGTGCAACTGCCATTTTGTCCCTAATAAAAGGGGAAAGAAGGGAATAATACAATTAGGAAACTAAGGAATGGGGGAAAACATAATAAGGGAAAGAGGGGAACTTATGGTAAAAAGCGAGGTCAACATAGTAATGAATCTGCAATTAAGAACCTTCTAAAATGAACTAAATTAGCAACTTCATTTTAGGGAAAGTATTTAAACATGTAAGGGAATCTAGGAACACCTAGGAGTAAATTTAGGAGCAACTCTAGGTGGGTGAGGGAATTGAGACAATTAATAAATTTAAAGAAAATAATTATTGGAGGAAAGAGGGGGATGAACGACACTTGTGCGAAGGAGAATATTTAGAATATTTTTATTAAAACTTAATTTAAATGTGATTTAGGGTAATTTGGAGGTTCTAAAAACTCTATAAAAGAAAGGGAAGATGAGGAAGAAAGGGATCGAATGTTAGCATAACATTATGCTGCTAGAATTGTGACTTGACTGATTACTTGTGGGGAGTTGGGATTTTCCAGCTCGGATAGGAGTGGTAGCTCGGCCTTGCGAGGTGACCTGGGAGCTAGACGTACCATCTGGATAGTGTGTGGCCCCTTTGCGGCTCAGGGGGATAAGGGGGAAGCAGAGTACCCCTAGTGTTGGCTGGGAGGTACCGGTGAGGTCTCGACGGTCGCCAAGCGCGAGCAGTATGAAGCGTGTGTATGTCAATCGAGGTGGGCGACAAGGCAACGGTATGACTTGTATTTTAGTAGACTAGAATGCATTGTGATTTACCTCTGTTAATAAAGTTATTTACCTTCGTTATTTGTGAGATGATGAAAGTTTATAATGCTGTTCTATGTCCTATTTTCCCCGTTGACTCTCCATTAATTGTTTCCGAGCTAGCTTAGCCTTGCGCTTAATGCGGTCCTCATGATTCCACTATGCGTTTATTTCACCTCTCAACTATGGATTTAACCGCCTCTCCTTAGGAATTTATCACAGAAATTTAGTGCGTTGGTGTAAATTTTGGTGTTTGTGTTTGGCTCCAGTTGCACGGGAAATTTGTTCCTCCATCCTGCTTGATTTTAGGATGGAAGTTATTGCCCAACCGATTCTTGCAGATACAGGTCTGAAAATTTCATTTGAACTTTACATGTCCGAAATGCCTTTGTGTTCTGAATTCTTGTAATGTAATCTGGTACAATGCATTTATATGTTTAAAATTTTATGTAATGTAAGTTTAAGTTTTAGAGCCTGAACCGAATCGTTTAAACATCATATGATTATGCCCCTGCAACTGGTCGGAAACCGCATCCATTCCCTCTACGATCCACTTTAAAACCCTTCAACAATCCGCCTGTGCAACTGTATTAAGGTCGTGCAGTTTAGCTCCGGTGACTGTGGTAATGTTGGAAGGCCTTTTCTCTAAAAATGGTTGAGATCACCTAACTCCGCCCCTACAATCAGTGTCCAATCTTATGAATTTCATCTCTGCCATCCACATGGAAGTCCTCTCAAGTTTTTCCTCTATATAGAAAAAAAAGAGGAAAACAATTTTTTTTTTAACTTCCATTTTCGCCCTGGTACTTTGTGGATCCGTTGTTTATCTCTGTTGCCGCGANAAAAAAAAAAAAAAAAAAAAAAACCGCTACCTTCCGACTCTGCAAACTGGTGTTAAACCTCTCTTACCTCACCTCTGCTTATGATTAAGATGAGTAGCATTGAAGTGGTGATAGGCACAGTTGTGCATTTCAAAGGACTACTCCATAGTTATTCAACTATTATAATAGCGACGGTATTCTATGCCTGTGCTCATGTGTCCTTGAGCAAGTTCGCGACTGGGATTCCTCATGAAGATCATAGGTTGTTCCCTGGTTATTGTACTTACATCCTCACCATTACGGTTGTCCACCCTAAACCTTTAAAATTATGATTCCTTCCGAAATTTTTGCTTCTGCGATATTTTATATCACCGTTCTTTTAATTCACCTGCACATGACATGACTTCTCTGCTACGGCCTAGATTTTTTGATTTCTTATGGTGGTATCATCATTGAAAAATGCTTCGTTTAACCTTCATACCTCATCCACCTCATACACTTCACCTGAAAACTTTCAATCCTTATTACTCTTGCCTCTGCAACTTGCTTAAGGCCGTGTCCGGCGATTGCAGACACGTCCTCTCTCTGTGCACTGCATGAATAGATTTATGTGCCTTCGGGAGGGAGTTTTCGAATGTTTTTAGAAACTATAGTCGCCATTGGGGGAACTTCCACTGATTTTTCCTCTAGCCACTGCCATTGATGACTGTCAACTGGATGCATGAATTATGGCATGCGCGCATCGGTTGCCAGAATGGGCTCTGACAGGCACTCATAGCCGCTAGCCTTGTTGCCTTGATAACCTAAAACTGTGACAGAAAGGGTGTAACTGTTTGCGACTGTATTTTATTGATGGATATGTAAATGTAACTATTGTGACTGTAAATGTATTGTTGGGATAAGGATAAAATGTAATGCCAATCATCGATATTATTTAAAAAGAAAGGTCAATGTTATTTGTATTGCATGGTCTTGTAATATCAATAGTAAGAATATGGTTATTTTATTTTATGGAAGAGTCATCAAATTTTCATTGTTAATTGTGACCAATAAAATGTAGGGCCCGTGTTATTTTTAATTGCAATACTATTTAATATAAAAGTAACGACATGGTTATTTTCTAGTCTTATCATTGTACTTCCAATTGTTATTAACAACAATACAGTGTAAAGTCCTCGTTAATTCAATTGAATATTGTTATAGTATAAAAGTGATGATATGGTTAGGTTATGGTAATGTTACCATAGTGTCATTGTTATTCATAACAAATAAAATGTAAAATCCTTGTTATTTAAATGACATGTTATTGTAATATAGAAAGTGATGATATGGTTATGATTAGGGAATGTTCGTGTAATTCCTTGTGATTGATAACATATAAAATGTAAGGTTCTTGTAATAGGAATATTGCTATACTAGCATTGATAACTTATGAAGGTGAGCTCCTCATTGTTTATTTGCAATTTTTTTATCATGTAATGTCATTGAAATTTTATGGTTGAAACATATAAAATATATGTAATTGTAATTTATCGCAAGGGTTTAGTAATAAAAAGGGTAATGTGGTTATCATGTATGGTAAAGGATATTGCGGTTTTATGGTTATTCGATAAGAAATAAAATGTTGGTAATTGTAATTTATTTACAAGATTTTCGTAACATAAAATGTAAAGTGGTTATCATGTATGGTAAGTGTTATTGTAGTTTTGTGGTTATTAGATAACCTTGTTGACTGCGATTTGATGGTTGTGTCTTTATCATTGGCTGAGTAGGCTTGGTCTTATTGTGTCGGGCGGGATGTAGACACCTCCATGTTCCTCAGAACAATCGCCAACCTTGAGACCTTAAATGGTTAAAATCGACGGGAACCTGGGCTTGAGCATTGCTTATGTGTCTTGGAGGTCCTAACCATTGCAGGGTAGGACGGGCAGGTAGTCAGTCCTATTTTTTTATCGGTCGATTGTTCTTCATTACCAACAGGTTGATGTGCATCTTAGACCTTTATGTTGATATCATAGTTGCATGCATCATGATTCGTCATCACATGGAGGCGCAGAGTATAATGTCTTGTTACCTTGTACACACGCACAAAAAAAAAATAAAAAAATTGCACTTGTTTTAAAGAGGTTTCTCGTTGTAACGAGGAGTAGCGTTACAACAGTGAAGTAAGTTCAACCACTCATGTATTGGAAATGATGTGGAACCTCATCATAGAATTACAAGGATTTAAAGGAGATAATGAAAATCTAAAGAAATCATAGGAAGATCAGTTGAAAATAAACGAAATTTTGCTACGCAGTATAGTAACAAAGAAGCGTCCAAAGGACAATGAAAAAGAGGAAGAGGTAAGAAAAAATTCCTCTAAAAATTTTGGTGATGAAACAAAAAAGAAGGATAGCTCTTCTAAAGACAAACACATGACAGAAAACAAAGCATCTACAGGAAGAAAAAGAAAACAAGTGGAACACTTGGAAGGTGAATTCAAGAAAATAAAACCTTCCACTTTTGATGGAGAATCAAATAATGGTGAGGAGGTTGAAGCATGGTTACTAGATATAAATAAATACTTCCATATTTATAACTACTCTAGTAATATGAAAGTCAGAAAGGCCATTTACAACTTAAAGGGAAAATCTATTATCTGGTGGCAAGACCTGAAATTAGCTAAGGGATTGAAAGAAAAATGAATGGAATGGCTAGAGTTTAAAAAGTATTTCAAGAAGTCGTACTTATCAGAAATTTATTAGAAAAGAAAAACTAAGGAATTTTATAAACTTCGACTAGGACAAATGGCCATGGACGATCTGATATATAAATTTCTAGATCTATTGAGGTTTGTACCATACATCAAAGAAGACAAAGTAAAGATACAAAGGTTCTTGAGTTGTCTTCCACAGTCATAGAGAGACATAATTTAATTTGACAATCGCAAGTCTTTAAATGAAGTCTTTATAAAGGATGGAATGTGCTATGATCAGTACAAACAAAGATATGAACATTCCCAAGTCATGTAAAGGAAAGAAACAGGACACATTGAATCAACATAAGAAAGGATTCCAAACAACCCCTTTATGTAATATGACGTAAGGTTTCCAAATGAAAGAGTACCATTCAAATACATAGAATGCCCAAGGGGGAAATATACCAGTTAACCTGGGATTCAAGAAGGTTGGGGACAGTCCCAGAGAACCATTGAAGTGTTGGGAATGTGGAGAACCTCACTTGAGGAGAAATTATCCACGCTTAAAATCCACAGCAAGAACTTCATTCCATAACCTTCAAGAGGCTTCGAAGGTTTGATATATTTGATTAAGTGTGAATACAATTAATGCAGCTCTGGATGGCAGACAAACAGATCATCCATCCACTATTGTGGAAGTTGAAGGTAAAATTCATACCCACAATGTCTCTATACTAATTTACCCAAGAGGTATTTTGATTTATATTACTCCCAATTTAGTTGAAATGAGAAAGTTAAAGAAGGTAAATCATGCTAATTCTTGGTTAGTATAGTTAGAAATAGGGACTAAAACAAAGGTAACATATTTTATTTTTTATTCTGAACTAAGCATAGATGGTCAAAATACAAGGTTAAATATGAACATATTACCTTTGGGATCTTATGATTTAATAATTGGAATGGACTGGTTAGAGAAACATAAATTGATATTAAACTGTTACGAAAAGTCATTTGTGTACAAAGATGAAAACAACATAGTTAAGACGGTACAAGGAATCAAAAAACTAGTTTCGGTTAGGAAAATATCAGCCCTGTAGTTTAAGAAATCTATGAACAAAGGTTGCCAAATTTGTGTTTTACAGGTAACTAACCTCCTAAGGGAATAAAGCAAACCAAGTTTAGAATACTTTACTATCCTGTGTGGGTTTGGAGACGTATTTGTAGATGAAATACCAAAATTACCTCCTAGGAGGGAGATAAATTTCTCTATCAACCTACTACCAAAATCTTCCCCAGTATCCAATGTGCCTTACAGAATGAGCCTACCTGAATTAACAGAACTAAAAATTTAATTACAACAGCTATTGGATAAGCAATATATCAGACCAAGTGTTTCACCTTGGGAAACACCAATTTTATTCATTAAAAAGAAAGATATGACTTTGAGACTGTGTATTCACTATCGACAACTAAATAAAATGATGATTAAGAATCATAATCCCTTACCTAGGATCAACAATTTATTTGATCAAGTGAGAGGAACAAAGATATTCTCTAAGTTGGATTTAAGGTCTAGTTATCAGCAAATCGGAATAAAAGATGAATATATAAATAAAATGGCTTTTAGAACACGCTGTGGACACTATGAGTTTGTCATAATCCCATTTGGGCTTACTAATGCACCAACAACCTTTATGTACTTGATGAATAGTAAATTTAGCCAATATATGGATACATTTGTGTTGGTTTTTATCGATGATATTTTAGTTTACTCGAAAACAGAAGAAGAACATGAAGAACATTTGAAATTAGTACTACAGACTTTAAGGGAACATAAACTATATGTTAAGTTTGACAAGTGTGACTTCTACCAAAGAAAGATACAGTACTTAGGACATGTAATATCTGAAGATGGTATTACAGTTGATCTAGAAAACATAAAAGACACTATGGAATAGCCTATCCATAAGGACGTAGCAGACATCAGATCTTTATGGGAATTACCGATTATTACCGAAGGTTTATTGAAGGGTTTTCTAAGATCGAGTATCTGATTATATCACTATAGAAAAAGGGAATAATATTTACTTGGTCACTAAAGTGTCGAGACAAATTTGATAAATTAAAAAGACTGTTAACTACAACACCTATCCTAAATATAGTGTATCCCGATAAAGATTTTACAGTTTGTGTGGATGCAAGCTAGGAGGGATTATGAGGTGTATTGACACAAGACAGACACATCATCTGGTATAAATCTCGTAAACTAAAGGAACATGAAAAAAATTATGTTACTCATGATTTGGAATTAGCAGTCATAATTCATGCATTAAAAATGTGGTGACATTATTTAATGGGAATAAAGTTTATGTTATTAACCGACAACAGTGGTGTAAAGTATTTGTTCATTCAACCAGATCTCAACACAAGGCAAGCAAGATGGTTGGCCTTTTTAAGTGAATTTGATTTCAAGGTATGACACATCAAAGGTAAGGAAAACAAATTTGTAGATGCACTAAGTCAAAGTACTAATGGAATCTATGAAATAAGTATCAACAAAGAAGAATATGATATCAAACAAAGAATAAAATATGCAAGCAATAATGATGAAAAGTGCATTAAAAAAGTAACAAAATTGCAAGAAATGATGAAAAACAGAACATAACATATCCGAGTTTAGATAAAAATGGACTGTTAAGGTTCAAAAATCGGTTGTATGTACCTAATTATGCTGATTTAAAGAGAAAAATTCTTGACGAACTACACAAAAATCCTTATTCTGGTCACCTGGGATACCATATAATGATAACAACCTTAAGAAAATTGTTTTATTGGCCTAACATTAAGAATGAAATAGTTGAATATTTGTCTAAATTCTTAGATTGTCAATAGGTAATGGTTGAACATCAACACCCAATAAGTCAGTTACAACCTCTACTCTACCTATACCAGAATGGAAATGGGAGATTATCTCGGTGGACTTCATCACAGGTTTTCCTAAGATTCAAAGACAAAATAACTCTATTATGGTAGTAATTGATAAACTAAGAAAATCTGCACATTTTATACCTGTGAAATCTACTTATAAAGCGATTAATATCGTTGAAATTTTTATGAAAGAGATATTTAGATTGCATGGAATTCCTAAGACGGTGCTTTCCGATAGAAATGACAAATTTATGTCAAAGTTTTGGAAGAAATTATTTGCAGGATTGGATACTAACCTGAATTTCAGCACAAGCTATCATGCACAAATGGATGGGCAAATGGAACGAACTAACTAGATTATCAAAGACATGTTTCGAATGTATGTAAGGATGAAACCAACTAAGTGGGAGGAGTACCTCCACTTAGTTGAATTTTCTTACAACAACGATTATCAGACATCAACTAAGATGAGTCCCTTCGAAGAATTATATGGGAGAAAATCCACAACCACGATTAGCTGGGACAATCTGGTTGACAGGATTATGGTAAGACCATAAATGCTCCAAGAAATGGAGAGAATGGTAAAAAGAGTACAATAAAACTTAAAAGAGGTCGAAGACCGAAAAAAAAGCTATGAAGATTTAAAAAGAAGATATTAAGAATTTAAAATTGGGGATCATTAATATCTAAAAGTCAAAGAAAGAAGGAGTTCTCTAAATCTAGGAAGTTGTTCAAAGTTAGCACCAACATTTTGTGGCCCCTTCGAGATTTTAAATTGAATCAAACCCATGGTGTATCAACTAGCACTTCCTGTAAATTTAAAAGTTCATAATGTTTTTCATGTTCCATTACTAAAAAGGTATATTCATGATGCTACTAACATCATTGATTGGAACATGGTGTAGGTGGAACCATAAGGTGAGTTCCAAGTGGAACCTCTGTGGATTCTGGACAAGAAAGAAACATTACTATGAATCAGAGCCATCGCCCATGTAAAAGTGCAATGGAAGTACTTTATCCCTTAGGAGGCCACTTGGGAATTGGAAGAATATATGCTCAAATCTTATCGAACCCTATTCTGAGAGAGGAATGAACACCAAGGACAATGTTGTACTTAATGGGTAGAGTATATAATATCCTCAAATTTTAGAAAATTAAGTTCTGTGATGAATTTTGAAATAAATTTCCAGTTTTGGAAAATTCGAATTTGGAAATTATTGCCATTTATGGAGAATTTGAATTTGGAATTTTGGATTATGTAATTAATTATTTGATGACCATTGGGAAAATATTTGACTTTCCCAACTATCCTATTTTATTGGACACATGTATGAGAATTTTTTTTAAATAAATTTAATGCTTGAAGACAAATGGAACAACCAGTTTAAAAATAGTTAACCATGACTCCATGGGTGGGGAACATGTTTGAGTTACCTCAGGGATGATTTTTACAAGTGAAAGAGGTGTAATTTCACCACTAGAAGCTACTAAAAATCAAAGATTTGTAAAGTTGTGAATTTCCCCAAGGAGGGAAAGGAATGAAATACCTAGGCACAAGAATATATACAACATATGTGGGAGGCAGGACGTTGCTTAGTATGTTGGAGGATTGAGAACTGGTTATTGTTATGAGCACTTACAATGTGAGGAAAGGTATATTATGATATGTTTTATGTAGATATAATTGAGGATGATAATTCAATTTCTCCCTTATGGACTCACGGTCAGGCTAGGGGGTGATCAGGACAAGTGACTATGGTTGTTTTGTTCTACGATTGGGTGGAATGTGGTTGTTCCTTTTGTTTTCCAATACCATCTTATTCAGATATGTATCTCAGCTATGGATTTCATTATTCATGTTATATATTTGGTTGTGATCTGTTAGGAATATGTTTGGCTTGTATACACATAATGAAGATCTATTTAAAGAGACTATATAGCCAGGTTATATTATGGTTTGCTACAATATAATATTGTTTATTTGAAAATGATTATTATATATATATATATATATATATATATATATGACTATATATATAAGGCTTGCATATATAAATAAATAGCAAGCTATGTTTATAGGCATATTGTACAATAAATATATGTACTTTGATTATTGCTTGCATCTGTATATAATCAATTATTGCATAAAGTAAATAAAATCAGATTGTATTATTATTGTGCTACTATCAATGTTAAAATACATGGAAAGAATGAAAGTCCAAACACATTCTTTATTTGCATCTCTTACCCTAGAAAGGTAGTTGATACAATAGACCCCATATTTTCTTGCAAAAGTAACTATTATAGTCAATAGGTTGTTATCCAAACATTACAATTGGGGTACCATAGGACCCAAAAGTTTTACAACCTTTTGTGTTTTTAAGACAAAAATCCATGTAATACCCCAAGGACGAGCCTCAGTTGTAATTATGAATGTAACGTGTTTTGTAGGCTGGCGAGAAAAGTATTTATAAGTTGGTAGGATTATGTGTTGATTAGGCCGTGAGCCTATATGTTAAAGGCTAGGAGCCTTTTTTGTACATGTAAACATTCATATTATTAATATAACAACATCATTGTGTGTATACCGACCATGAAGAAAGAGTATGGGGAACTGAACTCCACTAGTTTGGGCAAGGGAGGAGGCTAAGAGATTGAGGGAAAAGGGCTAATCTTAAGAGCCTAATAAAATAATATATTGTTATTCTAAAAAGTTGTAAAGAGGATATTAATTTATCCTAAGTTCCTTTTGGGAGAGGAATGAGTTCCAAGTGGGGGGAACGTGCTCTTGGAATTAGCATCAGGGAGAGGTAATTTAATTATTATGTTGAGTAATTCTTATGCTGTGGATAAAAGATTAATTTTATTGTCGAATATCATATGCTCATATCTTGGTGATTGAATTATTTTAGTATAAGAAAGAATTATATGCTAAATTAGAATTAAATTTTGTATTTTTTTTACGGCTACTACACATGGTATCAGAGATATTTGTTTGAAATATGGGGCCTTAAGGGCCAAGTTCCCAGCTTCGCCTAACCTGCAAACCAAACACATAAATTTTAACACAAATATAAATATAAATGAAATACATATTGAAAATGTAAAAACAAATATCACAATAAAAACAAATAACAAAGAGACATGAAGATCTTAATACTGTGAATATGATATCAGAAGCTTGGAAGAGAATGGCAAGGAAGGAGAAAGGAGTAACAGTTACGGGCCTGTTCATAGGCTCTGGGGTAGTTACAAGCAGTGTTACTAGATATGTGACAGGAGGCATTTCCAACAGAGATACTTTAAATGCGAAGAATTATTATGTCGTTAATTAAATTTTTTCCTTGGCAAGAAGAATACCCATACATACAGGGCTATCTACAGTCTTACTTGCAAAGAAAGATTCAGCCGATGTTATTGTTGCATCTTGATAAGTTATCCTCTTTCATGAACTTTAATTTTTAAGTATTCTGAATGTGACCAGATCTATATTTGGCCTACTATTCTGTGTGAGAAGTATAATTTACAAGATGTGTTGAAATTGAGCAAGCATAATGACAAGTGTGAGTAGTGTATATTTAGTACGATAGTTTGGAAAGAAAACCATTATGCATTTATTTCCTTTTTAAAAAGAAACAAATAAACTTGTTGTAATGGTGTAACCATAGAAAAGAAAACAAACACAAACAACAACAAATTTCTTGCAATAACAATTACTCTACCACCCAAGGATCCGCAAGTTTGGAATAATGACATTTATAACCATTCTCACCATTTTATTGCGCTGTAATTTGGAAGCTCTTGCTCCTTTAGACACATGATGCTGTGCACCCTTGGATATTCCTTTTGAATCTATTGCAGACAACTTGTGGGCATGTCACGAAGACTTGGAGGCAAAGCGAGTTTTGTGTGGCTTATTCTTCTGAAGTCGAGAACCCGCCATTGAATATAATATAAATGACCCCGGGAGCTGAGTGTTCGCAGGGAAAAACCTCGTATGTATATCAATGAATTCAAAAAATGCCTGTAAGTAAATAATTGTATCCGGGTTTAGGGTTTTGAACATGGCTTTTTATTTCTTGTTGTTCGAGATGTCCTCAGTCATTCAGTTTACAACGATAGGAAGTAGATGAAGTAAGATTTGTTTGAAAACACATTGATTGGATACATAAGTGTCCTCTAGGAATATCCTTGGGAGGGTTTTAACACAAAACCTCAGAGTTAATGTTCTGGAGTCCTTACAAGAGCTCCGAAACGTTAATTAAAAGCTAAGGTTCATTAAAAAATATGGAGTAACTACAATTTAAAGGTTATTAAGACGACGAACCAAAATCATACACATAAATAAACCGTGAAACAAAAATATCCCAAGAAAACACAAACTCTCTTCAATTTTGAAAGAATATAAAGCATATAAGCTCGACATACCAAAATTCACGCATCCACTTGCACAACGCGGCCTGCAAAATAACCCAACAACCAAGCACCTGCCATGCAACATACCAATGTAACCAGAAAAATAAGTGAACTGGATCGGAAGGAAATAGATAAAACTTGAAGTCGATGCAAAACGACTCACACAGATGGACCGACTCTTCCACTTGCAGCTCCTCCCACCCACAACTGTCTGAATAAAGCTTAACGAAAATTGCTAGATGTCAGCCAGTGAAGTGGTTTTGAAGGAGGAGAAACGCAATGTCTACCGTGAACGATCCACCAACTATTATGGATTGCACCTCACGTTCCACCCACAGGAAAAGGATGTCAAAGCTGCTAGAGGAACAACTAGAAAATGATGAACAATTCTGGGGTCAGGATGCCTTCAGAGAGGAAGAAAATGATGTGAATATCATGAGGAGGGGGAGTTGGCTGATGACATTGACAACGACTTTGATGATGATGAACCTGAACTAGATGAAGAAGTAGTAGATGATGAGGACATAAGGCCTATGAAGAAGAGAAAGTTGATTCAAGGAAAGCCACTCTTCAAAAAAAAAAAGGAAGGGGTTTACCTATTTAAAGACTATTCCTAAAATTGTAGAAGGTTCTACCCATGATTCAAAACCATTCGAGTCCAAACATCAGGACATTGTTGGTGATCCAGAAGGTGAAAGGACAGTAAGAAAGTCTACTATGTGCTCAACAAAGCCACATAATACTAGCCAACGCCTGCACCAAACACACAATACCAGCGCGAAACCATCGAAGGGACGAGCCCACAAAGGATGTATTTCAAAAAAAAAAACTATTACAAGCCAGCGCCTACAAAGCAACAAGTCCACGATCAGTTTGCCAGAGACACCAGAGCATTGAAAATACACCAGCACCAGCGCAAAGAGCAGAGGGAGAGAGCAGAGTGCAGAGGCAACAGTGAAGGACGCGTTTAGGGTTTGGAGAGATAGGTGTAGGTTTATTTCGGAGGAAGCGGGCACGTGGGCCTCATGCGAGGACCCACTGCCCACGGTAAAAAAAAATATTGTTTTCTTTTATTTTTATTTTATTATTCAGTTTTAAAAATATATATATAATAAAAAAAATGATATATGAAGAATAAAAGAAGTGTAATAGAAATTTAAAAAAAAGAGGGTTTAAAATATTTTTAAATGAATAATTCCATTTTTTTTTAAACTTTAAATTTAAGTACCATTTCAAAAAAAAAGGGGGCATTAGTAATATTATTAATTAATTAGTAATTAATTAATTAATTACTAATTAACTAGTGGTTTCATGGATTAACTAATTAAGTGTGTAATTAACATTAATATATTTATTAATGTTTAATAACTAACATAACATTATGTTACTAATAAATTTTAATTAATTAAGTATAAATTTTAGAGGTCCAAGGGTTTTGAACCCAAGACCACCCACCGAGTGTAGCACCTTAAGAAGAGCGATAACACCAACGCACCACACATATCACTTTTACAAATAAATTCACATATGAATAGTTTAATTATCAATAGTAGCAAAGTACTAGCCTGAAGAATAATCTCCGATTAACCAAGCGCCAAGCTCACGAGACCGTACACACAACTCATTGAGCCAAGTGCCAAGTCCCTCCACTCCATTCCACCAGTCAAAGTCAACGCTAAATATCAATGCAACAATCGATAACACTACACGCCAAGGAAAAGCTCACGAGTCAAGCATCAAAGGATATTTAGTTGTAAGCAAAAAGTTAAAAGGACTTAACCTAGGACAAGAAGGAAGGAAGTGACATACACACTAGGAGAGTAAGCAAAAGGAATTGGCGAGTATGGCACAAGGCTAGCATAGCTACAGGGCAAGGGAACCAATAGTTCTTTTTATAGGGGCGAAGAAATCAAGCTTAGACGCTTAATCCTAACCCTAACCTAGCCAATCCCCTAAAGGAGTAATGTCTATTTATAGACAAGTAAAGAAAACTTACGCCTAACCATGTTTCTAGTTTGAGTAGCACCAATTTGAAACATCCTTGAACTCACCCTGACAACTTGGTTGATGCAGGTTAAAGCATACATGATGGTCAGGACTTGAGGGAATCAAGGCATGGGAGCATCGTCGCAAGCACCTCCAACACCGTCAGTGCCAGCACTACCATCGCCCGAACTAGCTCTCAGAATTCGCTCGTTGGAAGCCATTAATGAGACTTTAAAGGGGCAACAATCGGCAGGGACTGAAGTGGAACCCCCACCATCTGGAAAAGGTAATCCAGAAGCATCAAGGAATTCAGGGGGAGGACCTCCACCCGAAGACATCACGCGAGAATTGTAGAAGATCAAACTTCCAGAGTTTGTCGGGGGTCATGCCAGTGAATGCACGGAAGCATGGTTGGAAGGCATGACAAGGTGTTTTACCTTAAGGGACTATGCGTCCAACTCAAAGGAAAAGATCACAATTTTTCAGTTAAGAGACAATGCCTTGAACTGGTGGGGCAACCTGGAAAGACAACTGCACCTTACCCCAGACACAGTATCTTGGGAACTTTTCGAGGAGAGGTTTTGAAGGAAATATCTACCAGCATACTACGAGGAACAACAGGTAGGGGGCATTTCATGCCTTAATATAGAGAAATAGAACTGTAGAAGAATATGAGATCAGATTTATGGAGCTGGTCAAATATGTTTCGTATATGGATAATGACCAACGACAGGCAAAGCGCTTCATCTATGGATTGAAACCTAAGATAAGAGCTATGGTGCGGATGTGGAAACCGTCTTTAGTAGAGGAGGCGGTGGAAAATGCACTTTATGTGGAAGAACACATGAACTTAACCGGGGGTACAAGACCGACATTTCCGCATCGTTATGGATTTGTAGGGAATGCCCCGAGGACATTTCCTAGAGGAGGGGGCTCAAGGCCACCGCCATATGGTAACAGAGTCGCTCCAAGGACAATAGTTGTAGGTATTTCAATGGCAGTGAGTGCAGCATCTCATTCATCACCAACGACGCAGACAGGTCCACGACCATCTCAGGGAACAACTAGTAGGGGCAGGGATTCTAGGGGAAGGAACTCATTTCAGAGACAGTCACATAACAATGCACAGGTTCAATATCGTGTTACCTGTTGGGGGTTCAGAGGACCCCATTACCAGCGTGACTGCCCAGAGTTACAATATGGGTTTGTTCATAGAGAAGGAAAGGCACTGATGGGGAGATCAATTAGAAGCCACCAAATTTACGTAGCGGTTAATAATCGACAGGCCGAACATCAATCCACGGTGGTAGAGTCATCAGGTACGCTAAATCATATCAATGTTAATATTTTGTTTGATTTTGGTGCGAAAGATAGTTTCATTTCACCATCTGCATTAGAAAAGAGTGGGTTGGAAGCCTACGAGAATGATGAATTTAAACAAGTCGAGATGGCGTCAGAGAAAAAAGAAGCAGTAGGACCTAGTGTTGATAATTGTATAGTAGACCTGGGAGTGTGTACTACCAGGTTAAAGGTATACGTCATTGCTCTCGGGGCATATGACCTAATCATTGGAATGGATTGGTTAGTAGCTCACCGAACTTTGGTAGATTGTTTCACAAAGAGGGTGCGTTGTGTCGATGATGAAGGAAGACCAGTAGAGATCTAGGCTGTACAGAGAAAAGTTTCATTACACTTTATATCAACTATGAAGGTTAAGCGATGCTTGAGACAAGGGTGTCGATTGTATGTAGTGGAAGCAGTGAATGAAAGGAAGGGACCCTCATTGGATCAGTACTCGGTATTGTCAAAATTTCAGGATGTTTTTCCGAACGAGTTACCAAGGTTACCTCCTGAGAGGGATCTTGTTTTTACTATTGAGCTAAAACCTGGTGCATAACCAATATCCAAGACTCTGTATCAGATGACAGCGCCGGAACTTTGTGAATTGCAAATGCAGTTGAAAGAGTTACTGGACTTAGGGCTAATAAGGCCCAATGTCTCACCTTGGGGTGCACCAGTAATTTTTTTAAAGAAAGAGGATGGATCCTTACGACTGTGTATAGACTACAGGGACTTGAACTGTGCTACAGTGAAAAATAGGTACCCAATGCTGCAAATAGATGGCCTCTTCGATCAGATGAAAAGAGCAGTGGTATTTTCAAAGATTGATTTGCGATCAAGGTATCATCAGTTAAGGATTAAGGAAGGTGATATCCCAAAAAATACCTTTCGAACTCGGTTTGACATTACGAGTTTGTTGTAGTACCTTTCAGATTGACCAATGTGTCAGCAGTATTCATGAGCCTCAGGAACAACGTATTCCGGAAGTACTTAGACCGTTTTGTACAAGTCTTTCTAGATGACATCCTCATCTATTCCAAGAATGAAAGAGAACATGAGGAACACTTGCGAATAGTGTTGTCCTGCCTTAGAGAGAACAAATTGTATGAGAAGTTGTCGAAGTGTTCCTTCTTCTATAAAGAGATCCACTATTTAGGTCATATCATTTCCGACGAAAAAATCTTTGTGGACCCAGAAAAGGTAAAGGCCATTATGGAGTGGCCAGTGCCGAAAAATTCCCATGAGGTGAGAAGCTTCATGGGGCTAGCAGGTTATTATTGGAGATTTGTGGAAGTATTCTCCAAAATAGCAAAACCCATCACCACCTTGCATCATAAGGGGGTCAGATATGAATGGAAAGAAGAGTGTGATAGTGCATTCATTGAGCTTAAGAGGTTACTAACTAGTGCGCCAATTCTACGAGTGTCGGATATGGAAAAGGACTTCACAGTCTGCACAGATGCCTCGAAGCAGGGGTTGGGGGTCGTGCTAATGTAGGATGGAGGAGTGATATATTATGTGTCAAGGAAGTTGAAGAAACACGAAGAGTTATACACAACTCATGATTTAGAGTTGGCAGTTGTAATGCTAGCTCTGAAAATTTGGAGGCACTATCTTGTGGGGCGAAACTTTGAGCTCAAAACGGACCATCAAAGTTTAAAACATCTCTTCACTCAAAGAGATATGAATGCTAGGCAAAGGCGATGGAGTGAGTTTATGAGTGAGTATGATTTTGGTATTTCGTACATCAAGGGAAAGGAAAATGTGGTCGCAGATGCCTTGAGTAGGAGACCACATATCTTCTCCTTGATAACCTTAAAGGTCAATCTGAGGGAACATGTGTTGACACAAATCCAACGAGACAATTGGTATTTAAAGGTTACTTCAAACCTCCAGAGCGGGAGGCAGTTAGATCCAAAGTATGAAGGATATAGTCTGGAAACAGATGGACTGTTAAGATATCGAGGAAGGATGTACATCCATGAGAATGGGGATATTTGAAGCATCATACTGAAGGAAGCCCATAGAGCACTTTATTGTGCGCATCTGGGTGTATAGAAGATGTACATAGATATGAGGAAGCTCTTCTTCTGGGTAGGAATGAAGCGTGATGTAGTCCATTTCATCACCAAATGCCTAGAGTGTCAACAAGTGAAATCCAACCACCATCACCCAGCAGGCCTCCTGCAACCACATGATGTTCCTATGTCCAAATGGGAAGTCATTTCTATGGATTTTGTTGTGGGGTTGCCGCTCACATCCCATAGACACAATGCCATTCTTGTGATAGTGTATAATTTAACCAAGAGTGCTCATTTATTCCAGTTAGAGACACTTACGATGTCACTGATGTGGCACATGTGTTTGTAAGTGAGGTTATCCGTTTGCATGGGATACCTAAGAAGATCATTTCATATAGGGACTCCATATTCACTTCTAGGTTTTGGACAAGTTTACAGTCACCGTTGGGGACTAAATTGAACTTAAGCACAACTTATCATCCTGAAATAGATGGGAAAACAGAGAGATTAAATCAAGTCATGGAAGACATGCTTAGGATGTATGTAATGGATAATCAAACCTAGTGGGATAAGTACCTACCTTTGGTAGAGTTTCCCTACAATAACAGTTATCATAGTTCCATCGGAATGCCACCCTACGAAGCTTTGTATGGGAGTCCATGCAGAATGCCATTGAGTTGGGATAGACTAGAAGACCAAGTAACAGTTGGGCTAGAATTGATTCAAGAAATGGAGGAACATGTGATTTGGATTAGGCAAAGACTAAAGGAAGCACAGGATAGGCAGAAAAGCTATGCGGATGCACACAGGACCGACCGAAGTTATGAAGTGGGAGACCAGGTTTTCATTCGTATTAGGCCTAATAAGAGTACCATATGGTTTGGCAAGGGGACAAAGTTGTAACCTCAATTTATAGGACCATTCAAGATCTAAGAGAAAATTGGACCCGTTGCATATCGTCTTGTACTGCCACCCCACTTGCATAAAACTCATAATGTATTTCATGTATCTATTTTACGTCATTATGTTGCTGATGAATCACATAAAATAAATTGGAAGGAATTGCAGGTATCAGACGTGGTAACCCTCACGGTAGAACCATCACGCATATTGGACCGTAGATTCCGACAGCTCAGGAACCGTCTGGTAGACCAAGTTAAGACCCAGTGGGACAAGTATAGTCTAGGATCTGCTACTTGGGAAGACATCGAGACACTACGGCGAGTATATCCCTCACTTTTTTGACCACCTCGAGAACATGTTTCTCGAAGGTTGGGTGTATGTAACACCACCTTTTGACTTAGACAACTAGGATTACTTGAGGCTTATATACTTTATTTTCTAGTCACAATGAAACTATTAAGTGATACACCTAAACTTTAAATGTATGAACTTTTATGAATGATTAAATGTTATTGATGATGATGTATGTAATGCGATCTATTATGTGAATGTAA